>JAPMOQ010038997.1:175261-192001 GCA_026543055.1 Argiope trifasciata
TTTTGTCTCGCAGTCTCCCTTCCTCGTTTTTGTCTCGTAAACAGTCTGCCTTCCTCGTTTTTGTCTCGCAGTCTCCCTTCCTCTTTTTTGTCTCGCAGTCTCCCTTCCCCTTTTATCTCTTGTAAACAGTCTCTTTCCCACGTTTTTGTCTCGCAAAAAGTCTCCCTTCCTCTTTTTTGTCTCGCAAACTATCTCTCTTTCCTTCTCTCTTCCTTTTTGACTATCTTCTTGTCAACGTATTTCCAGATTTCGTCTGAATAATTCCGACCATGGAGATTAGCAACAACAACATATGTGTCTCAATTAGGAAACGTAGTAAATATCCTAATACCAAGCATTTAACTCAGACTTTTGGGTGTCGCAGATTACCATAACTTGTGACACCCGAATGTCTGAATTAAGTGCTTGGTGTTAGGATATTTACTACATTTCCTTATTGTGACACATCTCATGTTATTTTTGATAATCTCCATAATTACCATAACCTGACAGCGTAGCTATATACAATGTCATGTCATAGAATATATCCTTAAACCCCTGCTCTAGTGCCAGCCCTTATGACACTGAAAAGCTGTCTGTCTGTCGATGAACACTCGCACCGCTCTTGCGCCCGCTATGCCAAAATGGGTCTTGGTGGTACGGATACACTTTAAAAGAAAAGTATATTGAACATTATCACGAAGATTCAAATAAACACACAGTCAGCTATGAACAAACAAGCAAGTTTATTGAAGGAAAGTATACTTAACCTACATCTTTACGAGGTCAAGAAGTTGCCCACGACGAGTGGGTATCAGCTTTTATACAAGAACAGAATGTTCGAGAAACAACTAATTTGCATAACAAAGAAATATCCAGAATGTTGGATAACATAAGGAAACAAGCTCAAAATCCATGCTTTGGACATAACAGCCATGGCGAGCATCGGACCCGCAAACTCTGGGTTTGGATCGTGTGCTTTGACCATTCGGCCACTGAGCTCGTGGTAAACTTTCTTTATACGACAATATAAAGATCAATATTTTTCATACTCATGTGGGGTGATTAGAAACTCGAAAAATAAAGATTATCGTTAAAAAAATAAAGCATATGTCATTTTCAGAAGCCAGGAAGCTACTTAAATTTCCCTTTCTATCGCCAAACATTAACTACGTATCTGTTGTAACAAAAAAATTGGCAATTTCAGACCAAGGAAATTGCACGTTGTCTCTGGCTCGGTAAATCTGTCAGGCCAAACTCCTCCAGCTGGTGTGGCATGGAGAGGGAGGTGCCAGCTTAAGTGTCATCTGACCGTGGTTCAAAATGACGAGATCCGTCCTATAATAGCTCTAGTGTTACTTCAAAAAGGGACGTAGATGTAACTAAACTAAACAAAACTAATAAGACATTTAAATTATGAATCATATGCATGTAAGATAATAGAGGGATATAAATATAAATAGAGGGTAGATAGATATAAATAAGAGGTTCTCCCTGGAACAGTGGTGTACAAACCAGGGGTCATGACTCCCGAAAGGGTTGCCAGAAAATATGGGGGAGCGGGTGGCTAAATTCAAAAGAAATTCAAATTTATGGAAAATCTATAATTATTTATTTCAAAGAACAAAAGTAATACAAGCGGAGAAACTAACAATTATTATTTTACAAATCTGATATTCGCTATCGCAATCAGGAAATTTAAAGCTCCCATTATGCATAAATAACTTATATGCATAATGGATAACTCATGCTCATAAGGCATGAATAAAGCATTTTTTTAAAAAAAATTGTATTGATTTATTTTATTTTGATGATGTTCCAACTTTTATAAAATTTTTGTGGTGGTTTTTAAATGATAATGCGTCCTTTTAAAAAGGCATTATTTCAACCGAAGACGTAACGACCCTGTTTTTAAAACACTCTGTAAGAACAAATCTGAGAAAGAATTTTATTGTAACTGTTGTGAATGTCACAATTCTCCTATTTATATCAGCAGCATCAGCAATCGGGTTCAAATTTTTCGAAACCAGCTCATTCGGTGCAGTCATACAAGAGCAAAAAAATCTAATACAATATGCTAATAAGATGACTCTTATTAGCTTACCATTGAAGAAGGTGAATTGTTTGTTTATCGCTGTACATATAAATAAGAAGTCAAATGTTGACCGATGGGATTTTGAGATGCTGGGTGTGTGTGTGTGTGTGTGTGTGTGTGTGTGTGTGTGTGTGTGTGTGTGTGTGTGTGTGTGTGTGTGTGTGTGTGTGTGTGTCAAGTAGATGTGCGTCCTTCGATAAGTATGTTTTTATTTTCCGTTCTGGCTACGAGATGTAACCACGTTTAAATAAATTTCAAGTTATTCTCTAATCGTCGTTGCTTGGATCTCTTTCTTAAAAGATAAATGCAATTCACTAATTAGGCCAAAATTATCCCAAGAGTAACTTCGTTGATGATTAAACAGAAATTCTACTGTTTATTTAGAGATCATGGCAAAATTGTACACAAAATAGGGGATCGCAAATGAAAATAGTTTGCGCACCACTTCCCTAGAACACCCTTTCTGTCTGCTTTGATATGAAGTCTTATTTCTCCCCCGTGCTTTCGACCGTAACTGAGAACCCACTTTACATTCAGATTTCTAAGAAAAACAAGACTGTCTTTCGAAATTGAACTCTTTCAAAGGCATCAAGTTCATATGAAGTTAAAAAATATACCAGGGTCTGTTTTTCACTACCGTGAATATATATCTAGATCCAAATAAACACATCGTCAGCTTTGAACTAACAAACAAGTTTATTGAAGGGAAGTAGCGACTTGCAATTTTACAAGGTCGAGAAGTTCCCCACGACTAGTAGGTATACAAGAACATATACTTTTATGCAAGAACAGAATATGCGAGAAAGAACTAATTTACATAATAAAGAAAGGTCTAGAATATTTGAGAATATAAGGAGAGAATAACTAAGTAAACCAAACTAAAAATCCATACTTTGGATATAACAGTCATGGCGAGCATCGAACCCGCAAACTCTAGGTTTGGATCGCGCGCTTTGACCATTCGGCCACTGAGCTCGTGGTAAGTTTTCTTTATGCGGCAGTATTCCTAAAGGAGAAATCTATCTAAAATGTTTAGTGCAAAGAATTGTTTCCATGCACGGCGCAAATATCAGCTATGGATTGATATTAATAAAAAAATTATAACTAGCTTAATCCAAAATATCGTCTCATGATATGATTGTAAACAAATTCATTTGGTTTGATTTGGTATTGATTATACCAGCGGGTGACCGAGCTCCGCTCGGAGAAAACAGGTATCGAAGCTAACTCGAAGATTTAAATTTTCAATTGTGATTTATCAAAACAATACATGCCATAAGAAAATTTGTGAAACCATTGGTGAAAAGATAACCGGTTAAAGTGCACCATTGTAAACTATTCTAAACAAAGTTAGAGTTTGGAAAGGGAACTATTCTATACAAAGGTAAAGATGGAAGTGTGTTGAAGTTCAATATTTTTGACAAATTTATTTAGAAAAACCAAACATATATACATACATAAGAAACATATTATAAACCTATAACAGCATAAACATAAAACTTTATTAGTTCGCCATATTGGCTATAGATGGCAGCACGTTACCGCTTGAAAATTTAAGTAGCCATTATGGCGAACTAATAAAGTTTGAAAATATCCTATCTGTAACTCCGAACTGCTCGACCGTAGCGCTTCAAAACCGGCGCCAGTCGATTCCTCGTGGCCAAAAACCCCAGACCCCCAAGTTTACCGGAGTTTATTAATTCTGGGGCGAGTTTCGACTTGGCAATTATTCCTCGTATTATAGTATTAGATACATAGGATGAAAGTGGAAGTTAAAGAACAGATTTTGGAGTATCTTTTGATCCCTTAATGAAATATATACACATTGAAAAATCTCATAAAATAATGTTGTTTTAGTAATATACGGTCAATTCTTATGCAGTTTTGCTATTTTAAAAGTAAATAATGTTCTTCAGTGAGAAACATTGCAATATTAGCTAGATCTATATAAATAAAAATGAATGTTTGTCTGTTTGTCTCTTATGTGTTGCCGTACCGCTCATCCGATAAAACTTCGACAACATTTTGCTTGCAATTACGCGAAGTGTATAGGCATTGTACAATTATCTGAAGTATAAAAATATATATATATTCAGATCTATTTACCACATCTATTAATCAAGGATTAACAAACAAATAACTCGCCATGGCGATGCATTTTCAGTAAAGATGCTAAATTAAAGCTGAACGTTAATATTTCGTAGCTATTGTAAGTAAATGCAATGTAAGTCTTTCTCTGAGGTAATAGTTTTCTTAGAGAGCGTGAGAGAAAGTTTTTGGGGAGCCAATCCTATAAGTTTGAAATTTTAACTAAACATTATATAAAACGTTAGCTTTTTTTTTTTTGCAGTTAACTTCCGAAAATTGGCACCGTACAAATAATTTAGCACCATATTAGTTTTTAAAAAATTATCTTTTCAACTATATTAAAGATTTTATAATATAAATATATTTTCTATGATTAATCAATTTTTTAAAATACATTTTAATCACATTTTTTAATATCAAATTTAGGAATGCAGAACGAATATTAAAAGAATCACGAGATACAATAGTTTCTTTCATTACCATTCTGAAAGAACACCGAGCTTTACAATTCTAAAAGAATACATAAATCTAATCTAATACTATAATACGAGGAATGGTTGCCAAGTCAAAAATCGCCTCAGAATTAGTAAACTCCGGTAAACTTGGGGGTCTGGGGTTTTTGGCCACGAGGAATCGATTGGCGCCGGTTTTGAAGTGCTACGGTCGAGCAGTTCGGAGTTGCAGATAGGATATTTTCAAACTTTATTAGTTCGTCATAATGGCTACTTAAATTTTCAAGCGGTAACGTGCTGCCATCTATATCCAATATGGCGAACTAATAAAGTTTTATGTTTATGCTGTTATAGGTTTATAATATGTTTCTTATGTATGTATATATGTTTGGTTTTTCTAAATAAATTTGTCAAAAATATTGAACTTCAACACACTTCAATCTTTACCTTTGTATAGAATAGTTTCCTTTCCAAACTCTAACTTTGTTTAGAATAGTTTACAATGGTGCACTTTAACCGGTTATCTTTTCACCAAGGGTTTCACAAATTTTCTTATGGCATGTATTGTTTTGCTAAATCACAATTGAAAATTTAAATCTTCGAGTTAGCTTCGATACCTGTTTTCTCCGAGCGGAGCTCGGTCACCCGCTGGTCTAATACATAAAAAATAAATATTTATTTGTAGAATCGAACAATAAAAATAGAATAAATACTATTTATGCTTTTCCTTTATATATCCTTCCATTTCAATGAATGTAATCATTGTCGACAAGGAAATAAATAATTCAGAGAACTAATTCAAATTCCAAACGATATTTCCAAGATGATTTCTTATGCTGAAGCAACGCGCCGGGTACCAGCTAATATCTTATAATTATTCCATTTTTTACATTGTATGAAAAATTGCTATTAATTCATTTATGCTAATTCATTTTATTTAATTCCTGACCTCTTTGAACATTTCCCCTGTCAAATCCATTAACAGTCGCCAACAACCACGAAAATTGTGAAACAAAACTTAAGAAAATGGTAAATAATTCTTTTCTTTTATTTTTGACAAATCTAAAGCTACCATTGAAAATTGATTCTTGCATCCAAGTTTAACCAGCAAGTTGAATTGAATTTGAGTTTAAAAGGTTAACTTTAATTATTTTAGTTGTTTCTTTTGTCACTGTAACTTAATCCATTTATGCTTAAGGTTAAAAAATGGGAATTTTTGCATGAAATTTCTAAATGTTAGGTAAAAAAAATATTTAAAAAATAACTTTTATGTGAGGGTTGTTCCAAAAATACAGCAGTAGGCATTAATGAGGTAAAGCCATCCTGAGAGTAAACGATTACTGGTTTTAGTTTAGTAATACCCGAATGTCGTTTTCTGTGACTTGGTGAATGTTAACGAAATTAAAACCCGTAAAATTTTGTTTTAAGCTTTCAAAACAAAGCAATTGGAAATTTATGCATTTTTTTAACACTAAAATCGTTCGCTAAACGATCTAAACATAAAACTCACTCTATATATTTATATGTATGTGTGTGTGTCCGTCCATCCATGTTTCGACTTCAACTAAACTTTGACACCTCATTCCTCTTATTTACAACTAGCCGTCTTTGGCGACCAGCTGGTTCGGCATGACTAATGGGTTCTAAAATTTTCAATTAAATCACATATTGATTAGCCTTGAAGTAATTCCGGGCATTGATTGACCTGAAATTAATATTTTCTTTCTGACGAAGGACTGAAAGTTCTAAAAGAACGCGTTTTCCTAATAATATTCTTTAATTTAATAAATCAGTCAGTTTTCATGATTGATTTAGAAGACTGATTGATGTAGCAACTTTTATACAAAATATTAATAAAAATATTTTGTAAAATATGGCTCACAGAGCAAAGTATGAAGAAATCTAAAATTCATTATTCATAAATGCATTTTTTGACTCAAACTACATAAAATGTAGTTATTTACTTCATTTAGACCAAATTAATAGTATTAAACAATATATATGCCTATTAATAATATCTTACAAATTGGCCATTGGAAAGGAATTTGAATGCATATTCTGTATAAATAAAGATAATTTATTCAATTAAGGATTTAAATATTGCAAACAATCATAGAATCCTTTGTCTTGCATTCTTTAAAGAAAATGTTACATTTTATATTTATTTTACCCAGTCACGTGCTAAAAGTTGCATTTCCTCAGATTTAATTTGCGATGATGGTTTCTAAAAGTTGCATTTTGCAATTACAGTTTTTTTTTTTTTTTGGACTTCCGTCATTGTTTTCTTTTATTTTATCCAGTCACGTGATAAAAACATAGTTAAAATGGTTTTTTAAAAATTCGTTCAAAATAGAACTTTACGTTATAAGTTAAAAAAACTGATGCCGTTAGAAAGCTAATTTTTTTATCTTTAAATTGATGTAAAAATCATGTTTGTGCAATCATATTTTCGGAAGTTACAGCGGAAAAACGTCGAAATTTCGCTTAAATTTTAATTAATTCAAATTCTAATTAAAAATTCGAAAAAAGGACTATGAGGTGCACATTCCAGACCTCCAAGGTATACATGTACCAAATTTGGTAGCTGTAGGTCCAATGGTCTGGCCTGTAGAGCGCCAACACACAGACACACACATTCAATTTTATTACAAGTATAGATATAGAAGATAAGAGAAAACGAAGGTAACCCACTACGCTCGAAGGAAAAAATTTGAAAAGTTTGATTTTTTTAAAACTATTTTTGGTTTTTAGATGTTCAATTATAAACACAAGAAATACAAGAAACATTATTTGAGAACATAATATATTTTGAGAAATAGGAAAATTCATAGCAAATTTTAGTGATATTTAACCAAAACGGTTAACACTCTGCACAAAACGGTAATACTACAATCCTATTTTTCTTTGCACACAAGTTATAGTACACTAGCCGCGTTTGGCGACCAGTTGGTTCGCCATGAGTAAAGCGTTCTAAAATTTTCAATTAAATCACATATTCATTAGCCTTGAAGTAATTCCGGGCATTGATTGACCTGAAATTAATATTTTCTTTAAGATGATGGACGGAAAGTTCTAAAAGTACACCTTTTCCTAGTAATATTCTTTAGTTTTATAAATCAGTCAGTTTTAACCATCGGTTATGCTTCCAAAATATTAAAAAAAAAAATTCGATGATGTTGCCAAAATATTAAATATATTTTTTTAAAGAAAGCGAGAAAGGGAAAAAAAGTATTAAATTAATGATACAGATATTGCAAATGATTACGTAAATATGCCATTAAGTCGAGATTTCAATGCATATCCTGTCAAAATTCAATCAAGTTTACCGTAAATAAAGAAGATTTATTGTGTTAATGGTATAGATATTGTAAACGATTGTAGAAACCTTTGCTTTGCATTTATTTTTCAAAGAAAATATCGCATTTTATATTTCTTTTATTTTATCCAGTCACGTGCTGAAAGTTGCATTTCTGTAGATTTATTTTGCGATGATATTTTTTTTTTACTTGAACTTCCGGCATTCTTTTATTTTATCCAGTCACGTGATAAAAACATGGTTAAAATATTTCTTTAAAGATTCATTAAAAATAGAAGTTTACATTATAAATTTAAAAAAAAACTGATACCATTAGAAAGCTAATTTTTTTATCTTTAAATTGATGTAAAAATCATGTTTGTGCAATCATATTTTCGGAAGTTATAGCGGAAAAACGTCGAAATTCCGCTTAAATTTTAATTAATTCAAATTCTAATTAAAAATTCGAAAAAAGGGCTCCGAGGTGCACATTCCGGACCTCCAAGGTATACATGTACCAAATTTGGTAGCTGTAGGTCCAACGGTCTGGCCTATAGAGCACCAAAACACACACACACGCAAACACACACACACACACACACATTGAGCTTTATTATAAGTATAGATATAGATATAGATGATAATAAATGAAATGAAACAAAATATAAGAAATGTTTTGAGATGCAGAAAAGTGACGGGTAAAAATATACATATATGCATTTTTTCCATACATTCACAACTTAATTTTACTAAAAACACCTATAAATGTAAAAGCATTTCACCAACACTAAAACTTTTGGCTAATTTCCTTACCTAATTATTTAAAACACACTCTGAAATGTTTATGTAAATACCCCTATTATTTTTAGGATATCATGCTAACGGTGGAGAATTTTTATGAAAATTAAAATTGGAGTTAAAAACAAATTTTAAATGAAAAATATATTTTGCTCAAAATTTCTGTGGATAATAGGTTAGACCTTCCCTTTCTAAGAAAAAACAAACTGTTTTGGAAAGAGAAAAGTCAGAATGACAATAAATAACGCTTTTTTAAAAAAATCGGCAATGTGGTCGAATACTAGTGTTTTCAACGTAGTCAGATACCTTAATATATGAAGGAAAAAAAATTTCAATTCCTTCCAAACCCCTCCAGCTGGTATGCTGTGTAGAGGAGAGGGGGGGGTGCCAGCTCATGTGTCACCCTCGTCATCTGCCCGTGGTTCAAAATGACGAGGACCATCCCCAAATAGCCCAAGTATTGCTTTACAACGGGACGTTAATATAACTAAACTAAACTGAACTTTAAAAAATCTCTCGTGACAGTATGAAGTCAAAACATCATTGGGTGCATCGTCGCACCAACGAAGCGTTATCACTGTTTCATAGGTTTAAAGAAGTCGCTTTCTACAAAATCTGCCCTTCTGCAGACCTAGATGCCCTTCATGTAATGTTGCACATATCCTAGCTGAGTGCCCAAACCTTAATTCTCATCGCATGACATATTTCTATTCAACTTCACTTCACTTGCGAGAATGAGTGAGAGAACCTCCCCATCAGTATATTTTCAACTTTTTAAAGGCTGTTGGATTTCATCATTTCATATAGCTGTTCTTCAACATTGGACTTGTTTTGCCTGACTCATTTCTCGTTTTGATTGCTGCTGTTTTACCGACTTGGGTTTTAACATACTTTAAATATTTTAACTTCTTACATGGTGCCATTTCAAGCCATAGGATTGTAGCAGTATAGCCTACTTTTGGCTCTTCTGCCATTAAAATTAAATTAACCAAGCAACCGACCAAACTTCTACAAACTCTGAACTCCAAGAGGAGTATAAAAAGTTCTCCATCTGAACTGCTACATAACATAACGCCATCTTGCTTCCCCGGTGCCTACAACATTAAGTTATCTAACCGGTTGGAAGGGCAAAAAATGGAAGGAAAAAAAAGGAAGAAAAAGATAAAAAAATAAAGAAAGATAGAGACGACAAACCATCCAGGTAACTCCAGAGAGAATCCCATTGGTGTCGAATCTTACACGACTGCATTCAGTTTTTTTGATGAGGTAATAATTACATAGAGGGAACAATAATAAACAAATATTGACTATGGGTTAAACATACAAGGGAATTAGAATGCCTTCTAAAAACTGCACTTTTAAGGGACTTTTGAGCACTTTGAAATTATATTTTCTTCTGATTATGATTGGCAATTTGGTCTCAGCTATTGTGTAGCCCTGAAGAGGTCTTAGTATTTGTGGATATGGTTTATTATGGAGTGGATCTTGCTGCCTGAATGGGTGTACGTAACTAATGGTGCTCAGGCGAATATCATGGTGAACCAAACCCACTGGCATGTGCGAATCGCATTTAGGGCAGTTCGTGATGAATCTTAATTACCAAGTGCTTTTTCATACAAGAGAATCACGCTCCTTCCATATTTAGCACGATGATTTTCATTCCTGCGTTCGTTTAACTATTGGTGGAGCGAACAAGTTAAACGAAATAGTTTTAATCTATTTTTTTAATCTAATGAACACCTGCGTGCTGCTTCAAGGGTCCATCCCCGCTGAGTTTGCCACAAATTAAGTCTAATCTTCGATTTACATTCGTATTGCGCTCGAAATTAAGGTATTCGACTACGTTAGAAATACTGGTTATCGTGTTTGGTGAATATTTTTTCATATTGACGAAAACTTTTTCATTATTTCTTGCAGTATATAATTTCTTCTTTTAAAAACAGATTATTTTTCTAGGAAAAGTAAGGCTTTACCTATCATCCAGGGTCACATATTTTTCAGCTAAGATTTGATTTTAACTGCAGTTTTCTCAAAACTTAAATTTTTATAAAAAAACATCTACCATTAATATGATATCTCAAAAACTAATAGAGGTATACACTGAAGTGACAAAAGTCATGGGATGACTGTTAATATTGTGTCGGTCCTCCTTTTGCCCGGCGGAGTGCAACAACTCGACGTGTCATGGAGTCCACAAGTCGTTGGAAGTCCTCTGCAGGAATATTGAGCCATGCTGTCTGTATAGACGTCCATAATTGTGAAAGTGTGGATGGTGCAGGAGTTTGGGCACGAAAGGACCTTTCGATGATGTTCCATAAATGCTCGATGGGATTCATATCGGGCGATCTAGGTGGCCAGATCATGCGCTGGAATTGTCCGGAATGTTCTTCAAATCAATCGCGAACAGTTCTGGCCCGGTGACATGGCGCATTGTCATCCATAAAAATCCCATCGTTGTGTGGGTACGTGAAGTCCATAAATGGCTGCAAGTGATCTGCAAGCAGCTGAACATAACCATTTCCAGTCAATGATCGGTTCAGTTGCAACAGAGGACCGAGTCCATGCCATGTAAAAACAGCCCACACCATTACGCAGCCACCACCAGCTTGAACAGTGCCTTGCTGACAGTTTGGGTCCATGGCTTCGGGAGGTCTGCGACACACTCGAACTCTACCATCAGCTCGTAACAACTGAAATCGTGACTCATCTGACCACGCCACGGTTTTCCACTGGTCTAGGGACCAGTCGATATGCTCACGAGCTCAGGAGAGTCGCTTCAGGCGATGTCGCGCTGACAGTAAAGGCACTCGAGTCGGTCTTCTGCTGTCATAGCCCAAGGAAGACAAATTTCGCCGCACAGTCCTATCAGACACGTCCATCGTACGTCCCACATTGATTCCTGCAGTTATTTGACGAAGTGTTGCGTGTCTATTAACATTGACCATTCTACACAGACGTCGGCGGTTTCGGTCGTTAAGTGCAGGTGGTCGTCCACTGCGCTGTCCATGATGGGATGTGATGCCTGAAATTTCATACTCTCGGCACACTCTTGATACTGTGGATCTCGGAATGTTGAATTCACTAACGATATCCGCAATGGAATGACCCATGCGTCTAGCTCCAACTAACATTCCACGTTCAAAGTCTGTTAATTCTCGTCGTGTCGCCATAAATCACGAAAAACCTGTTCACATGAATAACTTGAACACAAATGAAACTCTGGAAAACGAACTGCGCATTTATACTTCTTCGCTGCGATACTACTTCCATCTGTATATTTGCATATTGCTATCCCATGACTTTTGTCACTTCAGTGTGTACATAGTAATTGCAGCGTGTGTATTAAATAGCATGGGGAATGAAATGAACCGAAAATTTAATTGTTGGTGAAATACTTTTTTCGTTTATAGAAGTTTTTAAGAGAATTAAGCTCTGAATTTATGAAAAAATTAAATATATGGGCATATTTTTACCCATAATTTCTTTGCATTTCAAAATGTTTTTTGGATGTCGGTTCGTTTCATTCATCTTTTTTTATAACCTGTGTTACAAAGAAAAATAGGATGGCTGCATTACTATTTTGTGTAAAGTGTTCACCTTTTTGGTACCATTTCATTCAAATTTGTTACACATTTTCTTATTTTTCAAAATATATTATATTTTCAAATGATATTTTTGTATTTATAGCATTTTGTATTCTAATTGACAATACATCTAAAAACTATAGTTTTAAATACTTTTTTAAAAATCCAATTTTCCAAAACATTTCCTTCGAACATAATCGGATACCTTAAATGAATCAATATTCTGGAAAGGAAGATGTACATGAGGCAGTTCTATTTAGATTGTTAGCGCGTGATTCTTCCCATAGATGATCTCCTCGAAATCATCAAGTATTTTCCGTATCTTAGAAATTGATGATTCTCTGTAACAGTTGTTTCTTATTTTCATCGCACTATTTAAATCTGATGAAGCATCAACCAAATATTTTTAATGAAATTTTTTAAAATAGCAATATATTCTGTACTTTGATAGCGAGTAATACTCTGATGTAAAAGTTATTAAGTTGCAATCTTGTTACCCAAATGCATAACAAATTGGATTATTCTGCTTCAATTTGCTTCGGTTCTGAATGGAAGCGGAACACTGAAAATGCTCATGGGAAACAATAAATTCGAAGAGTAACATTCTGAAATTTTAAACGATACTTGTCTTTAATTTGAATAAGCCCGAGACCACAACCGTTGTAAATTGAATAAAAGCACGCAACTAAATTATTTGAGAAAAAAAAGACGTTCTGGATTCTTCGAAAGTTGCTTATTCGATAATCTAGCCTTCTTCATACACTAATCTAATACTATAATACGAGGAATGGTTTGCCAAGTCGAAAATCGCCCCAGAATTAATAAACTCCGGTAAACTTGGGGGTCTGGGGGTTTTGGCCACGAGGAATCGATTGGCGCCGGTTTTGAAGCGCTACGGTCGAGCAGTTCGGAGTTACAGATAGGATATTTTCAAACTTTATTAGTTCGCCATAATGGCTACTTAAATTTTCAAGCGGTAACGTGCTGCCATCTATAGCTAATATGGCGAACTAATAAAGTTTTATGTTTATGCTGTTATAGGTGTATACTATGTTTCTTATGTATGTATATATGTTTGGTTTTTCTAAATAAATTTGTCAAAAATATTGAGCTTCAACACACTTCAATCTTTACCTTTGTATAGAATAGTTCCCTTTCCAAACTCTAACTTTGTTTAGAATAGTTTACAATGGTGCACTTTAACCGGTTATCTTTTCACCAATGGTTTCACAAACTTTCTTATGGCATCTATTGTTTTGATAAATCACAATTGAAAATTTAAATGTTCGAGTTAGCTTCGATACCTGTTTTCTCCGAGCGGAGCTCGGTCACCCGCTGGTACACAAAAATAATGCACAGTATTTTTTTTTTTTAATTATGATCAACATCCACAATACCATGTCAATGTTCTCCCTAATCCTCCAGATAGTGGAAGAAATCCTTTATTTCAACCTTTTTCTTTTGTGTCCATGTTACGTAGACAGAGCATTCTGTCTATATATATAAGATTCTGTTATATATAATATTATAAATGTGAAAATTTGGATGGATGGATGTTTATTATTCAATCACGATAGAGCGGCTGAACGGAATGGTATGAAATTTATCACAGATATATAATATAGTCAGGAATAGAACAGAAGCTACTTTTTATTCCGGTTCATGGAGTGGTTAATTTTCTATTCATTAGAAACCAACTTTAGCGCCAAAAGGCTGAGACCAAATCCCGCCAAAGATGAGTAAGGTTCCAGTTTTTTTCCCCCAACAGATTTGAGGTTAAGCTTAGCAGAATTTCGACCGATTGTTTCAAACGATTTCATTTATTTTCTTTGTGTTTGGAGTATTTAAAATCCAGTATTTTTAATGAATCGATCTTTCGGACTCATTTTGAAGTGCTTTTAAATTAAAAGAAAACAGAATAACGGAAATAAATTTCTAATCTCAATTGCATTACCGCAACTGGCCCAGAAAAGTCAGACAGATGCGTTACGCCAACTGGCGTTGAAAGTTCGAGCTTGATTGTTGTGACATGAAGTGTGTTTAAGTGAAATGCTTGACATGAACTGGTAAATTTGAAGATTGGATGAACTTTAAAGACTTATTTGTATCTACAGTTCATTCACAAATATCCTTCAGTAATAGCCAAAAGTTTCAGTATTTAAAAGGTTTGCTGTCCGATGAACCCGCGTCATTGATTAAACATATACCGTTGTCCAATGACTCCTATGAAGAAGCATGGGGAAAATTAATGGACAGGTATGATAAAAAGAAGAAAATAGTTCATTCCTTAATTAAAACATTTTTGGAGCAAAAAGGCATCTCTCAAGCCAATTCAACGAATTTGAGGAATATCGTTGACACGAGTGATGAGGTTTTGAGGGGATTGAAATCATTAGGAGAAGAGGCATTAGCAGAGATCCATGGCTAATCCATTTGTTACTTAAAAAATTAGATCCTGAAACAAGAAGACTTTGGTCCGTGAAAACTTCGGAAATAGAATTTTCTGCGTGGAAAGAATTCTTGGAATTTTTAAATACCAGATCCTCATCTCTTGAATTACTAGTTTATAATGAATCTGATGCTAAAATTCCTACTAAGTCTAATTTTGTCGCATGTGAAAATATCCAAAGGAATAAAACTGATAAAAATTGTTTGAAATGTTCAGGTATGCATAAATTGTTTAAGTGTATTAAATTTAAAAATTTGGATTTGAAAGCTTGGAAGTATTTTGTAAAACGAAATTATCTTTGCTTTTTATGTTTGAATTCGCATAAATATAAAGAATGCCCAAATAATCATTTGAAATGCTCCATATGTCAAGGAAAACATAATTTCCTTTGACATGAAGATGTTAAAAGTAATAATGTACGCTTTTCAGACCCCAAAGCTGCTGACGAAATAGCAGCAAGCCGCCCCTCTGAAAGCGATATCTATATAGGGGGAGAAACGCAAGGCAATAAATTAGCGACACCTCAAAAGTTCGTTAGTTCTAGTACGTCTCTAAACAACTCCAAGTGTGTATCATTCCTTCCCACCGCAAGGGTTGTATTGTATGACCGAAAAGGGGCTTCTTTTCTCTTCAGAGCCTTGCTTGATAGCGGTTCAGAATCCAGTTTTGTAACAGAGAATGTTATAAATATTTTAGGATTACAGAGAAAGAATGCTAGAATGTCGCTAAATGGAATTAGTGGGGTTCAAGCAGGAACCACACGTGGCTCAGTTGATTTAAAAATTGGGTCCAGATTTAACGAAGAATGTTTAACAGTTAATGCATTTATTTTAAATAAGGTTACTTCTCAAATCCCAGTTGAGAATACAACAAGAATACAACAATTTAACATTCAAGAATTAGATTATTTGAAGGGGATCCCTCTGTCAGATGAAGATTTTTCAAGGCCATCAAAATGTGATTTAATTTTGGGCTCTGATTGCTTTTTCTCAATTCTTCGTAATGGAAAAATCAGCGGGTCTGAAGGGCAACCAATTGCGCAAAGCACGATATTTGGTTGGGTTGTTGCAGGTCAGATTCGAAGGGATTCCAATTCATCATCGTACACGCAATCACATCTGATTTCCCTAGAAAATGATTGCAACATTGATTTAGTTTTGCAAAAATTTTGGGAAATGGAAGAATTGCCGAATAAAAAGTTTCATTTTTCAGAAGAAGAATTTTGTGAAAATCATTTTAAATCGACTTACAGAATAAAGGATCAGCGTCGATTTGTTGTAAGATTACCTGTTTATAAGAACATTATTCAGTTAGGAGATACAAAGGGAATGGCTATTTCTAGACTTCTAGCAATGGAAAGGAAATTTAAATTTGATTCAGAATTTGAAACTCAATACAAAGGATTTATGAGTGAGTATAAAGAATTGGAGCATATGTCACCAAATAAAGATTTTGATTCTTCTAAACCGGAATACTTTCTTCCTCACCATGCTGTGCAAAAGAAAGACAGTATTACAACTAAATTTCGAGTTGTGTTTGACGGATCCTGTAAACCACCTAACTCTAATTCGTTGAATTCAGTTTTAGGAATAGGACAAATATCACAACCAGATATTTTCACTATCCTCATCAGATTCAGAGTAAAGAAAATTGCTTTCACTTCTGATATAAAGCAAATGTATAGACAAATTTTAATTGATCCAGAAGATCGAAATTGAATAAGCCCGAGACCACAACCGTTGTAAATTGAATAAAAGCACACAACTAAATTATACTACAGGAACAAATTAACTATTATTACAGGAAATGTTATTATATTATTATATTACAGGAAAAAATTAACTATTTAATAATTATTTGAAAAACTGTATTAACATCGTCATCCACAACAAGCTTTAAAAATGTATTTGAATATGAAAGGATGAATAAAAAGTATTTCGTTAACGATTCAAAATTGTGTGTGTGTGTGTGTGTGTGTGTGTGTGTGTGTGTGTGTGTGC
>JAPMOQ010038997.1:192101-204282 GCA_026543055.1 Argiope trifasciata
GTGTGTGTGGAGAGTGAGAGAGAGATGAAATGAGTGAAAGTGAACTAATATTAGGAACTGAAAAGTAAAATATAATTTTATATGCGTTTTAAAAATTTATTTTATTCCCAATGCAATTTATTTCCCAATTACGTATCTAAGGAGAAATCGCGCACCAAAAACTAAATCCTGAGTTGTTCTAGTACAATTTAAATAATAAACTGTGTTATATAGAAAAAGAAATTCGATAGAAAAAATGTGTTTTGCATTTGAAATAATTATTCACCCTTTCCTAATTAGTTTCATTGTGAAAGAACTTCAAATCGAATTACTAGCAGACAATGCTGCTTCTTTTTCAGAAAATATTGTAAAACTGCTTAGATCATTATTTATACGCATGCTATAATATTGATTTAAAATGGATTTGGGTGTTTCTTAGGAGTTTTGTAAGCACTGAAATTATTTGCAACAAAATGGTAACATCTTTCTATAAAAGAATGTTGTTGGAAGTCAGGGACACCCAATCTGAAAGTCAACTCAAAAGCAATACGATTATTTAATTGTTGTTTGCATGATTATAGTGTTACTTGATTGACCCAATCTAATGTCAACTCAAAAGCAATATGATTATTTAGGGCCAGTTATATTTTTTGAGATGATTATAGTGTTACTTGATTTCACCAGTACGCGTTCGCTTAGTATTGTTTTTGTTGTGAAAACACAACGAACAGTTCTCTAGTAAGAAACAACGACGACGTTGACTCGAAGACAAACAAAATAACAACAATAGTAGCCCACAAGTACAAACCCTATTGTAACAACGTCCACAGCACACAAAGAGGCCAGACAGCAGGAAAGGGGATGCTCCGAGCTTCACACTACGGTCTCTCCAGACGGCTGAAACACTCCTCTGTCTCTTCCCGCTTTAGCTGTATCACTACTACACAATACACGACGACTCAATTCGCAACGACTTTCCACTACTATTAGCAGCTTGAGAGTGCCGGCCTTTTATAGTTCTTGGGAGGTGAACCTAGAATCTTTAAGGCCAATCAAGAGCATCCGGGCATATCTTGGTTCTTAATGGACGGATCGACAAAATTCTCGAAGTTTCGAGTATTATCCATTTTGTCACCAAGCTCTGGGGATCGCTAATGCGACATCCAGCCAATACAGATGACTGTAAATCAATCTTTCTTTCGATGACGTTATTTGTGCAGGGAAGCAAAACTACAGGTCCGTAACAAATGCTATGTTTTGTATTGTAATAGTTTTTAAGGATAAATTTAATTTCAAAAAATTTTCATATTAAGTCAAATAGAAAGAAAAAAAAAGGCAATTTAAAAACCCAGTATCATAAATCTGTCTCTTGATTTACGACTGATAACTGTTAGTAAACCTTTGATATTCATTGCTTAGAAAAGTAATGTTAAAATAAAATTTATAGATACAAAAGTTTTTCCGTTTTAAAAAATTAGCCCAGATTTTATTAAAACTTATTTCGTGTTCCTTGATTTATGGTTCTGCGACCACGTCTGCATTTCAACAGCAGATTCAGATTTGTATCAATGTTTTAAGAAATAAATGCTCAGCGCGAAATGCGACAACTGATTATGAGAATCCCTTTTACGTCATGCAGTTATTGCTTAGAATTGTCTTTCTGTTTAATATGTAAGGCAAGAGACCTAAGTAGGGTGTTTAGATTCTTCAATTCAAAGATTTTCTTATCCAGATATTGATAGAAGGAAAAAATGTTGATGCAATAACAGTTTCTTAATAAAATTTTAGTAATATTGCCTCATGATGAGAGTTTTCCCACCAACTCAGTGGCCGAATGGTCAAAGCACGCGGTCCGAACCCAGTGTTGGCGGGTTCGATGCGCGCCATGGCTGTTATATTCAAAACACGGGTTTTTAGTTTGTTATCTTATGTTCTCTAGCATTCTAGACCTTTCTTTGTTACGTAAATTAGCAGTTTCCCGAACTTTCTGTTCTGTATAGAAGTTGATACCCACTCGTCGCGGGCAGCTTCTCGACCTTGTAAAGTTACCAGTCGCCATTTTCCTTCCATACACTTGTTCGTTAGTTAAAAGCTGACGTTGTGTTTATTTGGATCTTCGTGACAATATTTAATACTAGCCGCCTTTGGCGACCAGCTGGTTCGCCATGTGTAAAGCTTTCTAAAATTTTCAATTAAATCACATATTCAGTAGCCTTGAAATAATTCCGGGCATTGATTGACCTGAAATTAATATTTTCGGGTCGATCTTATTTTAGCCCACCTTTGGCGAATAATAAGAATTTTTTGGCGAAAGGTAAGAATTCTTTTTTCTTAACTTTTTAATTCAAATACTTTCGATTTGGCGAGATTTTGAAAAGGTCGCCAGAGGTGGGCTAAAATAGGATTTTACCAATATTTTCTTTAAGATGATGGACGGAAGTTCTAAAAGTACACCTTTTCCTAATAATATTCTTTAATTTTATAAATCAGTCAGTTTTAACCATCGCTTATGCTTCCAAAATATTTTTTAAAAAAATTTCGATGATGTTGCCAAAATATGAAATATGTTTTTTTAAAGAAAGTGAGAAAGGGAAAAAAGTATTAAAATAATGATACAGATATTGCAAACGATAACATAAATATGCCACTGAGTCGGGATTTCAATGCATATCCTGTCTAAATTCAATCAGGTTTACCGTAAATAAAGAACATTTATTGAGTTAATGATATAGATATTGCAAACGATTGTAGAAACCTTTGCTTTGCATTTATTTTTTAAAGAAAATATCACATTTTATATTTATTTTATTTTATCCAGTCACGTGCTGAAAGTTGCATTGCGATGATAATTTTTTTTATTTGAACTTCCGGCATTCTTTTATTTTATCTAGTCACGTGCTAAAAAACCTTGGTTCAAATATTTCTTTAAAAATTCGTTAAAAATAGAAGCTTAAGTTATACATTAAAACACTGATACCATTAGAAGGTTAATTTTTTAATCTTTAAATTGATGTAAAAATCATGTTTATGCGATCATATTTTCGGAAGTTATAGCGGAAAAACGTCAAAATTTCGCTTAAATTTTAATTAATTCAAATTCTAATTAAAAATTCGAAAAAAGGGCTCCGAGGTGCACATTCCGGACCTCCAAGGTATACATGTACCAAATTTGGTAGCTGTAGGTCCAACGGTCTGGCCTGTAGAGCGCCAACACACACACACACACACATTGAGCTTTATTATAAGTATAGATATAGATTAATTTGTAAAAAAAATGAAAAACTGTTGTTTTTTTTAATTTTAATATTACTTTGCTAGGCAATGAATATTAGATGTTTGCTAACAGTTATGTTACTTCGTAAGTCAAGAGACAGATTTATGAGACTGGGTTTTATAAAATTGCATTTTTTTCTTTCTATTTGACTTTATATGAAAAAAACAAATTGAAATTTGTAATCCAGTTATTACCATAGCTAAGGAAAAAATGTTGTTGAAATAACAGTTACTTAATAAAATTTTATTTTATGAAAATTTTAGTAATATTTGATTAGTAATTTGCAAAAACATGAATAATTTTTGTATCTATATTTTTTATTCTAATATTACTTTGCTAGGGAATGAATATTAGTGATTTACTAACAGCTATGTTACTTCGTAATCAAGAGACAGATTTATGATACTGGATTTTTTTAAATTGCATTTTTTTTTTCTTTCTATTTGACTTTATATGAAAATTTTTTGAAATTAAACTCATCCTATAACTACATACAATACAAAACATATCATCTGCTTTCAGTAACAAAGTTGTTTTAACACATTGTATGCGAGACTCGTAGTAGTACGTTTTCTGACGATGGATACTTGAGCGCGGGTCACGTATTAGTACGGGTTAGTTTAACAACATGGTTTGTTTGTGGGTACAAAAATAACGGTATTTTCAGGAAAACGACGCCGAATGTTCTCGTCTACTACATAGATTCCGGAAAAATTTAGACAAAAATTAGTTTTGACATCAGTCGACGCGGAACGGGAAGGTGGATTAAAAAAATCAAAATAGATTTAAAATTCCCATTTTATTTATCCTTGCGAAAATGAGTGAATTTTGCCGTGTACCTCTTCATAGAGGCAAATGCTTTGAACTTTAAAACATTGTTGGTTTTATGATTGCTCTTTTCAATTTTTTTTATAATTCAAAAATATTTATATACAACATAATTTGAAAAAATGAAATCTATATCCTGCAATTTCTATTTGATATTTCATATTTACGATACTACTATAAATTTATCCACTAAAAAATATGCTTTTTTTACAAAAATTTTAATGGTTGCTATTTATCTATTTCAATATAAAATACGCAAAATTGGTTAAAAAAAGAAATAATTCTTGATCTATTGAGATGTAACTGAATAACTAAATTGACGCTCTCCCGGTACAATTGAAGGGGGGTGCCACTTCAGTTGTCGTCCTCGTCATCTGACCGTGGTTCAAAATTACGAGGTCCGTCCCAAAATAGCCCTCGTGTTGCTTTAAACGGGACGTTAATATAACTGAACTGAACTGAACTGAACCCGGTACAATTCCACTGTGAAATGTACCCGCACACAACGAGTTACGAATGAAACTGATAAAATTCTGAAAATATTCATCCCCTCCATTCAAAAAATGCGCCAACTTTTCTTTCAACTACTTTCCTTGCGTTTTTATTGAGTGATGAATGTTGCTCTCGAGCTATAAATTTTTTTATATTTCCCTAAATTGCTGCAAAGAAGCAACATTTTGATCCTCTTATCGCAAATGCATCTTTCAGAGCCCCTGGAATTAGATGAATTTGAAGAAAGCGAGTCCATTTTGTAGTAGATCAGTCGAATATCATCTTTCCCATCCAGAATGCAAGTCGTTGAGCTGTAAGACGTGACATTTCCAAGGGTAACAAGATAAACTGTATCTCTTTTTTCTTTTCGAAATACTGATAATCGAAAAAGCTGGTCTGATACTAGATCGCCATTTCTTTATTTATTATTATTTCAAAAAAAGTTCTTTCGAGCATGCAGTACTATTCTGAATATTTGATGCAACCTGATAAGTATATATAAGTATATTTGGTATATCGTAACGTATTTTTTACACATCAAAATATAAACTTTGAAAAAGAATCGTATATTATACTTCGATTTTTTTCTATAATTTATATGTATATATAATAATGTAACCATCCGATTTAAAAGGGATGTACTACTTTTACCCCTTAATTGGGGAAGTGCGGTCTGTGAGACCCCTAGCGATGGACTTTCTCTCACCCCTATTCAATTTTTAGCTCAATTTGAATGGATTGAACCTGTATCTTCCTGTTTTGTGATCTTCAATACACGTGCAGTTTTTCAACCAGTTTCAACAGATGATTTTTTAAATAATTCAGTTATTTCTTTAAGCGACGTGTCTAAGACCACAACTCCCCGTTAGTGCCCCAGTGATAAAGAGGCTTAGCAGATAGCGTGAAATCTTCGGCCCATAAATATCATCCAATTTACTGATCCTTTTGTGAAGCAGTGCTCCAGACACTTTGAAATGAAGCAGAAAGTGACTTTAGTGATAAAGATCATTGTACGGAAGAGGTTTTGGTGAAAGTTTGCATGCAACTGATTCTGATATGTATGTTTAAACATAAATAATTTTTCTAGTGATAATGTGTTTTGAAAAATTTATAAAATATATTAATATACCAAGAGAAATATATACATAATTTATAGTTTGATTTTTATAAAACAGTGATATGAAAGTCACACAAGGCAATAAAAAAAGGACCCTTTTCACTCATTGTTATTTTTTGTTTGTATAATTTTTGAAATTTACATTATATTATTTTCTATATACATTTATACACAGAAAAAATAAATATGATTTAAAAGGTATAAAGAAATATGCTTTTTCAAAAATATTATCCATAATAACATGTCATTTGAGAAGAAAATATATGTTACCTCTTATTTACTTTTTTCAGTGATAAAATAGTTTAAAAATTTTCTAAAACATATCTGTATTTCAAGAAAAATATCTGCAAAATATATGGGCAGTTTTTCATGCTACTTGAGTGTAAATGAAATGCGGTCACATAGACTGCACCTTCACAGTTAAGTATTAAAATTTCACCTCCTCAGTTAAGGGTTACATTTCAAGATGCAAAAGTGGATCCATTTACTTTAAATTTGTGTTCATCTTATATATCCAGGTTTCAAAGTGATAGCTTATAAGTCTTCTTTGTTATGGCCATATGCTAGAATTTCTCGGTTCTCCCATTTTTTCTAAACTTCTTCTTGGATCATTTAATATATGAATATGACTTGAAAAATCAGTGATCATTTAAGTCATTGAAAAAGCTTGATCATTTAATTTATGAGTATGACTTGAAAAATAAGCGATCATTTAAGTCATTGAAAAAGCTTGATCATTTAATTTATGAGTATCACTTGAAAAATCAGTGATCATTTAAATTATGAAATAATCTTGATCATTTAATTTATGAAATAATCTTGATTATTTAATTTATGAGTATGACTTGAAAAATCAACGATCATTTAAGTCATTGGAAAAGCTTGATCATTTAATTTATGAGTATTACTTGAAAAATCAGCGATCATTTAAGTCATTGAAAAAGCTTGATCATTTAATTTATGAGTATGACTTGAAAAATCAGCGATCATTTAAGTCATTGAAAAAGCTTGATCATTTAATTTATGAGTATGACTTGAAACATCAGCGATCATTTAAGTCATTGAAAAATCTTGGTTATTTAATTTATGATTATGATTTGAATTTATGATTACGCCACATTAAAAACTCGTAATTTATAAGTTTTGTATGGACAGATTTATTAGTCAAAATGATTTAAAAAATACATTAAAAAAGGCACTTAATAGGAATCTCTAATAAAATTCTTCAATTCAAATTCAGTCACTTCATTTTAATCTGAAATGAAGACCTGATATTTTAATAAGGAAACTTTAATAAAGAAAACCCAAAAGAGAATCGCAGCTCTAGTACGAAACGTCTGATTAGACTTCAATTCAAATTCCCAATCATAATTCAGTTTATCAAACAGAGCATTCAAAACGTTTTTATCTGTCAGAAAGGAACTGGAGGCAAATTGTAGATTTTACACATATCATTTCAGAGGCAGCTGGCACATTTACGCAGGAACAGAACACACAGAGATCAAAGCAATGCAATTTGACCTCGATCTGTACCAGGTATGCCGAAACAG
This sequence comes from Argiope trifasciata, assembly GCA_026543055.1. NCBI lineage: Eukaryota > Metazoa > Arthropoda > Arachnida > Araneae > Araneidae > Argiope > Argiope trifasciata. The sequence continues at coordinate 199,342 of JAPMOQ010038997.1, forward strand.
TGGCATGTGTGCCATTGATGGCACGCCACATAATATTTCAGGCAAGCCGCCGATCAAAACGGTTTCAATTCCCGGTTTACAAAACGGCTTGCTTGTGACTTCATTTAATAAGCAGAATTGGTCCTAATTTGATTGGTTGGAAATCGTGATATATAAAATATAACAGATTGATTTCCAGTCCAGTTCAATACGGAGTCAGAAACTTATTGAAACAAAGAAAAAATTGGAATGGATTGAAAAAGATAAATTAACAAGTAACACAATTAAAAATGGCACTAACGACATTTCCCTGTTTGAAGAAACTGACTCATGATATTTTTAACATATTTTCCTCTATGCTTGCGAATCATGATTTTCAGAGATGAATAACATAACGTTTAGAAACCGTTTGGGAGATGACTCCAATTCAGCGTGCATTCTGATAAAAATAACATCTTACAATTCTAATACCAACCGGACATCATAACAAGTAATTGGACATAAATAAAGTAACATGAAATCACATTGAAGTTACTTTAATTTGAATCACACGTATAACTAAAACATTTACTACTTTACAGTGAAAAATGTATTTTTTTATTGTAAATAACAAGTATTTTGTTGTTAGTATTTAATTTTGTGGTGATAAGCTCATAAGTCTCATAAGAGCTTCCAGATAGGAGTGTGCACTTTTGTCTAACTGTTTTGTTGCGCTGTTACTAACCTATTGGATCCGAGTTCGAACCTCAAGAATGCACAATGGCGCCCCTAGTTCTGATTTAACAAACGCAACCTTTGTATCACCCTCTACCGGTAGCAAAGGTCCCCATAATGCTTGAGGAGACAAAAAAAAACGTTCGTTGCCCGCCATAATACTTGGCGCGATAAAAACGTTCGTCGTCTGCGATAACACTTGGCCCGATAAAAACGTTCGTTACCGGCCGAAAACACTTGAAGTAATAACATCGTTTGTCTCACCTCCAACTCATTGAGGAGTAATGTTTTGGTAAGTTCATAAGCAACATAAGAACTTCCAGGCCAGAGTGTACACTTTTGTCTAGGGGTTATGTCACGCGACTATGAGCCCCAACGTTGAGAGTTCGAATCTCAGAAGGCACAATTTTAATGTCTTCCCAATAATCACAGACCAAAATTATTTGACGACACGTCTATATGGTGACATCTTAATGAGCCAGTTACAGCACTAGACATTAGCGATCGCTTTTGTAGAATGGATAAGTGACTGGACTTCAAACCCAAACATCGCAGGTTCGATCCTTGGCGGAATTCAAACTATGCATTGGCATAATTCCGCCAATACCACCACCACATTGGTGATCTCGGACTATGAACTTTCAAACTGCTGTTGTGGCCCCATCTACCCGCAACAAACGCAACCAACACAAAATCGCCTGACTCCCTTGACGCAGCAGCAACTCTCTTCGCTCGCCATAACGCTTGGCGCTATAAAATCGTTCATCTCTACTGACTCACTGGTAGAGGATTACTGTGGTGATAACTTAATAAGCCAGTAACAGTCCCATCGCTTTTGTCGAATGGATAAGTCACTGGACTTCAGACCCAAACATCACAGGTTCGATCCTTGGCGAAATTCAACCTACACATTGGCACAATTCCGCCAACACATTCGACACATTAGATATTTCTTTAGAAAAATGGCACGTTGATCCATAAAGATCCGCCCCCTCCCTTGCTCTATACAGAGAGATACTGACACAATAGAAACAAACCCCATGTGAGACGTATAGCCCCATCTGGTGGAAAAACCTCGGACTTCAAAGATACAAAAAACATTTTAACAAAATCATTGAATATCACTGATTAGGTATCAGGACTCAGTGCCCCAACAGTTTCATTGTGCTCATCCTGATTTTTCCTTCACAGAAAAAAATAAAATAACAAAATAACAAACAAAAAATAGAGTGGTTCTTTTTCAAGCCATTTATCTCCAATGCTATGACGCGAAGTAATAGTAGCAAAGCTTTAATAAACACTTTTAAAAAACACTGTTATGGTAGAAAACATACAAGATTTCTATTTCCTCTAGCAGAAAATATACATTTATTAAATTTATATTTTTAAAAATTGTGAGGGAGTTTCGTTTGGTATTTTTTTTTTAATTTGTTTATATCTTCTCTTACTAGCAAACGATAAAATTCGTAGGGTTTATTCTGGAAAGAATAGAGAAACTAAACCGGCACGTAGCTGCCGAAGAAAAAAAAATAATATTAATTAAATCAATCAATAATTTGGCAGTGTTTTATCGAAATTAGATGAGTGGTACGAAGGAGCACGAAAAAATATTCATTTTTATGTATCAGATTTGTGTGTTCTTTTCAGAATTGTAAAACTTTGGTTTTCTTTCAGAATGACAGTGAAAGAAACTATTAATTGTATCGCGTGATTCGTTTCATATTCGTACAGAATTCTCAAATTAATTTTACAAAATGTGATTAAAATATTATCTTTCGAAATTGATTAAACATAGAAAATATATTTATACCAGAGGTGTCCAAACTACGGCCCGCGGGCCAAACCCGGCCCTCCAAGTGATTTTGTCCGGCCCGCGGAGGGTTTTAAAACATAATTATGTTTTCTCCGAAACCTTTTCATTTTCATAAAGGTATATCAAAAAACTACGTGGCCAACAAAACGGAGTTGTACTTGACCAAACACAAATGTCTATCGCGCTGTTAAGTTATAAGACTAAATAAAAAATATATATTTCGGTAACTCAAACATAAAAGCATTTCGAACAAAACTACAATTATTCGAAAGTCAAGTGACTGAATGTAATTTTACGCATTTTCCGTGCTGCGACGAATTTAATAAAAAAACTAAAGAACAATTTCCAATTGCATTTGCAGTAAAGATCATCGCCGATTTAAAAGAAAAATTTCAAAAGCAATTTTCTGATTTGGACATGAATTCAAAAGAAATTCGGCTGTTCCAAAATCCATTTGACTGCAACGTTGCTGAAATCTCAAGCCAGCTTCAAATAGAAATTATTGATCTTCAAGCAAACGAACAAATCAAGGACAAATACAAGGAAGGAAGATAGAATAGATTTTTATAAATATTTGGATGAAAAGAGTTTCCAAATTTGAAGAAATTTGCTCGTAAATTCATTTCAATGTTTGGGACTACTTACGTGTGCGAACAAACTTTTCCTCGAATGAAGTATCTCAAATCAAAATATAGAGCAAATTTATCTGATGATCATTTGCAGTCATTGCTTATGATTGGTGTAACAAATTTTGATCTCAACTATAAAGACATTCTTCAACAACAAAAAAAAAAAAACAGTTTCATCATTCGCATTAGAAGTTGCATGAAAATATTTCAATTTATATAAAATAATTATATAATTATACTTTGTTTGTTTAGTATTTTGTATTTTCAAGTTACAATAAAATAGTATTAATTAATAGTATTTAATGCTACTTTACTCATAATGATATTTTTCAATTTGTATATACATGTGGACCGTATAACATGGATCTAATTTCGATCCGGCCCGTGCCGCGAAAAGTTTGGACACCTCTGATTTATACCATAAAATCGTTAATATAGTTGAAAATTAAGATACTTTTTCATAATTAAGATGGGGCTAAATTATTTTTACTGCACTCGTTTCGGAAGTTACTGCGAAAAACACTAAAATTTAATTAAAATTTAAAATCTCCAGATTTGGTGTTCCCAAAACTTTCTCGCATGATCTGTAATAAAGTTATTACCACTGAGAATGACTTGCATGATATTTATGTATAAAAGCAATACCAAATATTAACCTTTCACTTGGATTGAGCATTTCTACTGAATCTATTGTCTCCTCGGCGAGTTATTTGGAGAGGAATCCTTGGTAAATAAATGCGGTTGAGATTCGAAATTTTTTCAAAATTTTAGATCATTGTTCTATCGTTTCATCGCCATCGGATGAACAGTTTCGGAAGGCTTAATAGATATACAGACATACATTAATTTTTATTTATATAGATTGAAAAGATACGTAATAAATATTTTTAACATATTTCATTCTCAGACACTAAAATCTTTCATATTAAAAATGCCAATTTGTTTTAAGACTTAATGGCCCTTCATTTTTTGAGTTATGATTGTTTGAATGAAGCAACTTAGTAGAAAAATACATTTCTTCATAAAATGAGTTTAAGAAAACCGAAACTAGAATTTTTAAGGAAAATACCTTCAGAAAAATCCTTATAACTCGAGCAATATTCCGAATATTGACAACATCTTGGCATCATTTGAAAGTTAAAGGATCAGAGAATATTTTGAAACAATAAAAAATTTTCGATATTTTGAACGATTTTCAAAGTTTTAAATACATAAAGTACATTTAAATTTGAAACCTTTTATGTAATTGCCAGATAAATGGACACTTGCATGAGAATGGGGTTACCTGGAACCCTTCAAAGCTAGAAACATTGTTTTAGGATTTGAAATGCAGATCTATGTCACAATTCCGTTCCACTCAAATGAAAGGATTAATTCAAAATTCATTTCTTTCATTGCACTAAGAAGCAAAAACTCGCCAAATGACGTAAGTATAGGATAAAACCGAGGCAGAACCACTGCCATTGTCTTTAAACGCATTAATATCCTTCAAATCACACCCTGTTTTATCAAATTCTTTGTAAGAATTTGAAACAATGAATGAACGCATCCAGAAATAACAATTCCTTTTATTGATGGCTTGTTGTATCTGAAATGGCCCGTTCGCAGTTGATGGATTTCACATTCGCCCGTCTTTTCATCCAAGATTAAAGAAAACTGATGTTCTCGAAAGGAAATGAAACCTTGTCAAAATCCAGCCAACTGCGCCAATACGTATCGTCTTTCGACGCCAATATTTACATAAGACAACAAGGAAATATATATGCGTATGAAGATGTTCTTAAAAATAAAATGGAGTCTGGGAGA
>JAPMOQ010038997.1:243657-295514 GCA_026543055.1 Argiope trifasciata
CCTTTGCCAACCATATTCAGTCAACGAAGCTTCGAGTTTTATACAACAACATTGGTTTTCTGAGCATTCAATATGTCAAGTTTTGTGCTAAATAAACAACATTTGCGGGAAGTTTTGATTTTCTTTTTTAATTGGAAGAAAAGTGCCGCTGAAGCGCATTCGATCGCTTGTGGAAGTTTATGGTGAATCTGCGCCATCTGATAAATCATGTAGAGAGTGGTTTTGATGCTTCAAAAGAGATGATTTTAGTGTCGAAGACAAGGAGCGCCCGGGCCAGCCGAAAAAGTTCGAAGACGCTGAATTGGAGGAATGGCTCGATCAAGATCCGTGCCAAACGCAACAAGAGCTTGCAGGATCGTTGGGAGTCACTCAGCAAGCAATTTCCGTGCACTTAAAAAACATGTGGCAATTGGCATTAAAAAACATGTGGCAAACGACAATTGCCCCATGTGGCAATTGTCGTTAAAAATTACTTGGAAACGTTGAAATGGGAGGTCCTACCCCACCCGCCGTATTCGCCAGACATTGCCCCTTCTGATTATTGGTTGTTCCGACGGATGCATCACGATTTGGCTGGTCACCGCTTCACTTCTTTCGAAGAAATTCAAGAATGGCTCGATTCATGGTTTGCATCCAGAGAGGACTCATTTTTCAGAGATGGAATCCGAAAATTGCCAGAAAGGTGGACAAAAGTTGTGGCTACCGATGGACAATGCTTTCAATAACATGTTTTTTCATTTTGATAATAAATAAAATGTTTTTTTAACGAAAAAAAACGGACCCAATTAATTTGTACTCCCAATAGATCACAATATTATGTACTATGAATATGAAATATTCATTTCCAAAGAACAACCAAGTAGAATTAAAAAATAAAAAAAAGATAGGGGAGGAATGCAAATATTTCTGCTACCTATTAAAGAATCCTATTAGTTAGAATGCTATTAGGAATGTCAGAATTATAAAGAACGAAGGTTCTTCAAGATGTTTTACTTATGGGGAGGAGGGGCCTAGCAAAATTTAAAACACACAAAATAATTAAAATAAATGTTATATTAGAGGTTTAAAAGGTTTCATAAAAGCAGCGATATTAGTTGTATAAACAAATTATTTTACATAATGTCATATGAAAAGTTTTTTTAAAAAATTAATACAGAAACTACTATTAACAGCCCAAAGAATAATCAATTAGAAATATATACAATTTAAAAAAATGAAACTAGTATTTCCTATCAATATCACAGAGTAAACAATTGCATTTAAATCCAATTCTGTTTGCCTTGCTCACAAAAAGTATCCATTAAAGAACTCAAATAGCATTATATTTGTAATGGAAATCAATGCAATAGGCACAATGGTGCCAAAAAACTTAAATAGTTAGATAATGGATATTTTAAACACAGCCAATTCATCTCTAGCATATATACAGATTTCCATGACTGTATAAATTTTCAAATATTACCCACTGAATCCAAATCAAGATATCATCACAAATCCATTATTTTCTAGAATTTTCATTTTTGTCTACAAAGTTAGGAATCAATGGCTTTATATCGATTGATATGTCTATAAAACTTATTAAGAAACTAAATATGCAGGAAAGCAATTTTATAAATTCTTAGCACAATTACGTTGTATTATGCATAATTTTAAATATAAACTAGAACATTTTTCATGATACAAAATTTTATATCATAAAGCATACAAATGGCATCATAATGGCAATCTCCTAATGGTATCATAATTATGAATGAATGAGATGAAATTTTAAAAAGTGAAAAATACAAATATTTTTAAATTATTCAATATATATTAAAATTCTGAAACATAATCAGAAAAATGGCTATAAAAATTCAAATTATGTAACACAACTAATTTATTTTCTCATTAAGAATAAAGTCATCATCAGAAATAAGATCTGAGTATTTAATTCATACCTGATATTTTAATTAATAAAAGCTCAGATAAATTCCAAGTATATTTATCATGAGCAGATACATAATTTTTTGTATCAAACCTAACAATAACCTTTAGTCATTATTTATAATAAAGATATTAGAAGATAATCAAGAGTAATAAATATATACTACTCTAAAACTAATCAATGAAGGAAATATAAATGCAATTACCTGATAAACAGCTTTGATCTAAAACAGATTCATTAAGCTTAAGTAAGAACTTATCAGATTCTTCATTTTGTTGTTTTAAAGCAGATTTCAAGGAAGACAGCAAATTATTCACTCGGCTACTAATAGCATCTGGAACATCTATAATATAAATAAAATAAAACATTATAACCTATTTTTTTTAAAAAATATCCAGAAAAATTAGCAAAAAAATAAGCCTAAACATGATTTTTCAAAATGCTAACATAATAAGTCATAGTCATGATTGTCAACCAGATGTATATCACACTTATTACCAAATGACTCATCTGTATTCAGATGCAAAACAAGTGTGCACTGAGAATCTAATAAATACCATTAGCAATAGCATCATATTAAGAGAGAATTCAAAGTGTCACAACACAAGTTGTATGGAAACTTTTATTATACGAAAGATCTTTAAACCGATATGGAAGTGATTAAATTAAATCTTCTGTTGATAGATTTTTAATTTTTTTGCCACAATGTTCCAGAAAATACGAAAGTTGTATTTGTTTAAATCTACTTAATGTTAATATCAAATAATTTAATTATAGTTAATGTTTAATTCATTTAATGTTATTTTAGATCATTAATAAATTAGCCATTTCCTAAAAATTAGCCACAAAAATTAATATAATATCAGTTCTTATTTTTGAAACAATACAAGCGTTTAATTTCAGTTGTTCTAAACAATCACAAGCATTTACAAAAATTTCACAAATTAAATTGTTTGAAATATATGCTCATAATATCAAATTATATTTAGAAATTCATTAATATAAATAATGGCCGGACTAGGAAAAGAAAGTTATCAAAAGTGGCATGGAGTAAAAATCAAAGAAAGATACCAAAAAAAAGTAGAATATGTATTTATTTCTTTTAATACCACATTTAAGCATATGTTTCCAATAATAAAATTTAATTAAGGTAGGCAGTTATATGAGTATACATTAGAAGTTGATAATAATTTTTTTTTAATATATGTAGTCCTACAGTGAAAGAAATTGTATAAGTAAAATATTTCTCTTACATTCATATATACATGCATAAAGTTTCATGTCTATCCACAAAATTTGCAAAAATATCAAAATGCAAATTTATCGAAGTTGACAACTTTTTCATATACTCAATACAATTAAAGAAGTCTCATGTTGCTAATTTCAGAGATAATTAATAAAAAGATGGAATCAAGGAATAATAAAGCATTGATTAACCCTTACTAAATTCAAAAATATGCAAATAACAAATGTATTGAAATGCTTAAAAAACTAGAAGAAAAATTAATATTTTCAATACCTATAAAAAAAGTTATATTATTCTAACAATACTTATAAACACAAATTGTAATACACATGTAGCTGTATTATGATTGCATACAGCATAAATAATCAGAATTTCAAAATATTTCTTATTAGAGAAAAAGGTGTTTTTAAAATGTTAAATGTCTCAAGCCTTGCTTTGCCTCTTACGAAATTGCTGTTGATTTTGATTGACAATCACAACAGCAAGTAAAACATTTCTTTCAAGTAATGGTCATTAGATAATGTACTGACAGATAAATATTTGCTATATATTGAGTAAATTTACATTTCTAAAATTAATATTTCCAGCTAAATTTGTGATAAGTCTCTCATAAGAAGTAAATTATTATAACAATCTAGAAATAAATACAAATCTACAAATTTTGTAGATAAAACTGTGGAAGTTTTTTGATGTGCATAGATAAAGGTCAAAGAAAATATTTAATAAATAGCACTTATATGATTTGGTATAACCAAACAAAAAAAATCCTATTTATTCCTTTTATTACCAACCTTGACAGAATGTTTTCATACATTTGCCTTTTATATAAATGAATGCATTTAAATGTATATGCTTAGGTACAATATTTAGGGAAACAAACATTTCACTTTTGGGGAGACATTTTTATAAGTATTTATAAAACCAAATTTTCATGTACTGTTAATTTAAAAACAAGTCTTTTAAGACAGTGAATGCATTAAAAAGAGAATAAAAAAGGACATTTGAAAAAAATCCACCTTTACAAACATGAAATTAATTAAAGTATAAAAATACGAATCTCTGATTTTTAAATATAGAAATTTGGAATTTGGGGAAAAAAAAAAACTATACATATCATGTTCAGATTATTCCAGCAAACACACAAAACTGTTTTAAGAATTCACATATTCCATTTATCATACCAGAAACAGAAGTTGCAGCAGTGGCATAGAGATCTTCATTACCCATATTGTGAAGTTCTTCAACTAATAATTTATTTTCACTTTTTCTTATTTTCTTGAGAGCAGCATTTTCTTCAGCTTCAGATTCTGATAATTTCCTCTTATCTATAAGAAATCCAAATATCAAATTACAATAGATTTTCTTTAATGTTATGAGATTTATATGCAGTGTGTGTCTTGTGCTTGTGTGTGCATACAAACATATTATATTATATATATATATATATTGCAAATTTCAGTTATTCCATAAACCAGCTATTAAATAATGGATGAAGTCAGCACAAATGCATAATTAATTATCCATGTTATGTAAGTTTTTAATTGAAGTATTTTTCTTAATAAGATACTTTCTTATTACAGACTTGGAGCCTGGTCATTTTTGTTAAAAAAATACCTAAGTTATATGCCATATTCATCAACTTTAGTTAGCAAATTTTTAAACTCCACTGATCATGTGTTAAATGCTAGAAGTGGAATTTTTCCACGCTGAAAACATATGTTCTTTGGTCAGCCTACTTCCTATTCAAATTTCAAAGCTACATAATGAGAACATTCTTTACTTAGGTATTCAATATCTAAATATTGAAAACAATTTTTCACACTTTTAATGTCAATTTAACAGTTTCACAATCAGCTTTTATCTTTAAGTTGCCAGATTGTTGTTTGGTCTTTCTTTGCTTCCCCCCCTTCTGAAATTGCTAAACGCCCCATTACTACTTAAAAAAAACAATGCAAGGTTAGCATATATAATGTCTAAATATTGTCACATTGAAATGAAACATTGCCGAGTCTACATAGCTGAATAGTTATGATGCTGGACTTATAGTCAGGAGATCATGGGTTTGAATCCTAGTAGACTTAAAATTTGTTTAAGTATTTTTCTTAATTTCGTGTTCCAAAAGATTCTGGACCGTTCCCTAATTCACCAGATAAGTGCTTTGGAGTTTTCTTACTGTGTTCAGAAAGGTATTCTAGAACGTTCACTGTTTGTATAAAAGCTAAAGATCTCTCAGTCACAGAGTTCAGAGCTGAGCTAATGAACTGATTTAACTCTACTTCCTGCATCTTCTTGAGTTCTATCTACGCGACATATTAAGACAATTGCAAGCCAAGAGACAGAAAATTTCAGTTACTCAAAAAAAAAAAAAAAAAAACCCTGAACATTATTTATTAGTTTTGTCACCAATGGTGTTACTAATGGTGTGGTGCATTTGAACACTAATGGTGGTCGCCATTAGTGTTTTAAACGCATTATTGTTTATTAAAGCTTTTCTTGGCCATTTTTCTTATATATTTCACTGTTCAAATAAATACTTACTGTGGCATAATAATTTGCATTAAATATTTCAAATAATACTGGTAAAACAAACCTCATTATGTCAAGCATCAGGTGACTTCCTGTGTACCAATAATAAATTAAACAAAATGCAACATTTACATGACATTTTTTTTATATATATAATAGGTACATAAGCCTATTTATTAAAGATCCAGGTCATATTATTTCATAAACTCATGACTTCTCACATTAGTTAAAGAATATATCACTTAAGTTTACATAATATTTTAAATATACACTTTTTTGTTAGAAGTTCAGTTGAACTTAAATACCTCAACATAGGAGCTAATATACTTTTTATCGCATACATGCTATTTTAAACTTAAATTGGATATAGCTTATTTTATGAAATGAATCCCAAAATATAAATATCTACACAACCATCATATTATCTATTCTTTCTTCAACACAGGGTTATTTAAAAAGAAAGAGCGGGTTTAAAATATTTATTACTAATAAATGGCAACAGACAGAGACACATATTATTGATTACAGGAGAAAGGAAAATTCTATATCTTATTTTATGCAAGTTTCTATGAGTTTTATTTGTTACTGAAAAATACCGAATCCTTTCTTGTCACATCTGAAGTAAGTATCTCTGCACTTTGAACTCGCATCTGTAAGAATTTAATCTTACAGATCTTCAAGAATAACAGATATCGGTTTTAAGAACATGCCATATTGCTGGTTGTAAAATTATAAAATTTCTACCTCCTCCATTGGCAGATTTCTGCAATTACATTTAAATGTATTTCTGATATGTTCAACATTTTTATCTGTTATGTGAAGATGGCCAGTGCTTTTTCACTCTGCATACGCAATTATAATTTATGATTTCTTGTTGTTTGTCACAACTATGTGGCAGCAGAGTTGCACAGAGTATAAAGTGACAACAAAACAATGCCTTTGAAATGAATCATTTTTTATTTCAAAACTGTTCAGTATCCATTCAATTTATCCTGCATAAAGACAATTTAACAAACAGAAATAAATAATATACTTCGAGCAGATAACCCATGCCTTCTAACATTAAATTAATAGAGTTCAAGTCAAGAGAGCTAACCATCAGAGGACTCTATTAACACATTTGCTGCCACTGACGCGCTGGCACGTAAGCATGGCGCTACCTCCCATGCCGGCGACACTCTGAGGCGACAATCGAGTATGATAAGTAAACTGCTTTAGTTTTAGTTCAGATTTGGAGGTTGAACAATGAGGTTTTTGTGGCACATTAGTGAAGCATTATTTTTATATTTTTAGTGCGTGGTTTTTAAATTTTGTGTTTAAATTTTTTTTTGTGCATTTTTAAAAATGGCGGACAGTACAAGTATTGCAGGACCTTCACAGCCTAAGAAAAGGATAATATATTTATGCAGTACTGTTCTACACTGACATTTTGTTTGTAATAAGTTTAATTTTTTTTTCATTTTCTATTATGTTGTTTATGTACATTATACAATATTTGTTACATTTCATAATCTTACATTTACATTTATACATATTTATATTTTACTGTTACATTTTATAATTTTTCATAAATTTCACTTCTCTTTATCCAATTAAATGTTTTATTTCTTTTAAACTGTGACTTTATATAATGTGTCAATAATTTCGCAGAAAAATGATGAGACGCGCCAGAGCGTCAGTGGCATACAGATAATAAGTTGAACGTGAGGTGCCACTGATGCTCTAGAGCGTCCGAAATTTTTTTACACTAAACACGAAAATAAAAGGTTTTTCTTTTTTTCTGGCTTTACTATTAAAATATTAGGAACGTTTTTAATCATTAAAACACTTTTTTTAAATTCGGCTTCTGAGGATGGATATATAAATTTTGGTGGTAGCATATGTGTTAACAGAGTTCAAGAGAGTTAAAGCTATGAGAGCATTCTATTCAGAGAAGGCTTCAAAGCCAGAACATCTTGTTAAATATCAAACATACCGGAAGTCACCGTCTGCCCGACGACTTCCAATCACGTGATCAAAACACGATGTCACAAAAAATTTATGCGACGATTTCATAAAGGGAAATGAGACAATTTTCAGTCTTTGGTTAACACTTGTAACCAATTGTAAATTTATTTATCATGAGGCAACTCTTTGTTGAAAACTAAATCAAACCTAATACAACCTCCCCGCCCTTCTATTCAGTGATGTATTGCCTCTCTCTAATGATAAATACAGAGTACTTATCTATAATATTTAACGATTTACTTACTGAATAGAGTTTGCCTTTTCAAAATAGACAATGAATTTTCCCAAAAGGAGTCCAAATTAATGGATTCTAAATCTGGTTTCATGTAAAATACAGCTTCATTCACACAACTCTAAAATAAAATAAAAACTATTGCAATATAATAGTACTTTAAACAATATATGAATTCTATGCTTAAAACAATATATGCTTTAATTAATATTACATTCAAGATAAATATTCCATATCACTGGTTAGCTTCCTGTTTAACCTATTAATTGCTACAGAGGAGTATCATATTATGGTATGCCAGATATATCTATTCATTATGTGAAATAAATTACTGTTCATTAAAAAATTCTGAATGAAAAGATTATATATAATAAAATGGTATTTAGTATAATATTTATATTGCTGCTAAAACTCATACATTTTAATTCCAATGCTTTGAATTTCAGTAATTTTCAAAATAAATTATTTGTCATGCATACATTGTTTAAATCTCTCAAGTAGATGAATTTCATAATTTTGTTACAATTTAAAAATATTTTTAAACTCTTCCAATAATAAATTATAGAATTTTTCATATAAATTCAAAGGTCCTTAAATTTTTGCTTAAATTTCTCTGTAAAATTTACAAGAAATTTGCCCAGCGTTTTATGGGAATTCATTATTAATTGATTTTAATTACACACACCCAAAGAGAGATACTTAAAAAAAGTCCATAATTAACTAGTTAAAACGCAAAATATTATAATTAAGTACATTAAGCATGATAAAGTATATAAATGCATAATAAATTTAAAATCAAGCTGAAAGATTTTATATGATAGATGCAGATTGTAAAATCAAGCAGTAAATATATGATAATGTAAATTCAAACTGAAAAAAAATTTCAGGAAAAATTTCATACCTCAAATTTGTTACAGAAATTGCACAAAATGAAATATGCACACTTGCTAATGATGCTTGGCCAGTCAATATCTGTTGAAATTCTCAAAATACTTTGAATACTAAGAGGTGGGAAATAACAAATCAGAAATTAAAATATCATAGGAAACTTTCCTAATGATACAGATAAAACCACAGTGGCACATACATTAGATAAAATTATCCCGCAACCAACACTTTTGATTGAATTAAAATAAAATTAGACCTCATTCAATTAATACAGTTATTACATAAATGCCATGTTTAAAGCTAAATGAAATTATTTTCATACAAGCATAATTTTTATTCATGATCAGATACTACAGATATTTAGAATGAACCCTTTACTCGACATTCAAAAATTTCTCATTGCTTTAGTGGAAAAACTTTTAACTTCTATGGATTAGACATACTAACAGGATGTTTGGAAGAAAAATGTCTTGAATATATTATCCTATGTATCCTTAAAAGAGAGTCTGTCATCATATAACAGAAGTAATTTCAACAAATCATACAGATGACAAATTTAAACAGTAGATTAACATTTTAGAATATTTTGATGACATCATCTATTGAATCTTTTTCTTTTTATACACTTTGTTAACCATGTTATAAAATATATATTGCAAAGATCAACAAATCTTATAATCACTATCATTATTTTACGATCGGCATTCTGGGTTCAAATGCTTAATCATTAAGCACAAAAGGCATCAGTCGTCTAATTAAAATATAAACAATAAATTAAGAGAATTGAATTGCTTAAAGGGATAATATATATATTGAACCAAAGTTTATAGTTTTTTATCATAAATTTCTTTAAAAAAAAAAACGCCATAAACGCCATTAAAGCTGACATTTATTTCTTAAAAAGTCAACATCATCAAGAAGTGATTGCTAAATTTGATGAAATTTACATTCCTTTTAAAACAAATCCAAACATAAATAGATGCATCAAGCTCATTACAAAATGTTAACACATTTAGAAAGTATCAGTTATTAAAAGAACAGAAAATTAACAAAAATACCAAAAAATATACAACAAAAATAAAAGAAAATATGTAATAAAAATAACACAAAGAAATATCAGAACACTGGAACATTTAGTATTATTTTATAGACATTTAGTACTTTTTAGTTCACTATAAAATATTTTTGAGAATGGATATTAAATGCATTAATAAAAAAAGGAAACAAAAATGAAATTTGGCTCTTTTCTCCAATCATGATTTTGATTTAAATAAAATGATTGATTTAGTTTAAATGTTGAAAGAAAATGTTCATATTTAACATATATATCTGATAAATTGTAATGACTTTTATAAAAATTGAGGAAATATTACAAGAAAAAAAGGCTTCTTCAATAAAATATAAGTTTAATGATGTAACTGAGTAACAATAATGATCAATTTAAAATTTTTATCATTTCCTCGTATAAATTAGAAAATAATTTGATTTTCATGGTATCAAATATATATTTTTCATACCTTAATAATAAAGCTTCTCGTCCAGATTCTGCTAAATCAACAATTTTATATACATAATTCCACACATCTTTCAAAAAGCAAGGATTACCATCAAACTCAGGCAAATGTAAATTTTTCATCAGTTCTGCAGATTTTCTTTGAAATTTCACATCTATAAACCTATATTCTTAATGAGAAAAAAAAATTCAGTTTATAAGACTTATCAGCAAGGATAAATTTAAGTATACCTATTCAGATAACAACAGAAAAAGTTATAAGAATGACAAAAAAAAAATTAAAGATTGAAATTTGTCAGAACTTAAATAAATAGTACCAAATTTAACTATAACTAAACTCTCATCATGATGAAACAAAATTGTGACATCTATTAATGACAAAAGAAATAGCACTCATCATAGACACTAAGATGCCAACTTAATTAGTGAGTTTAAGATAAACTTTGCAAAGCAACATTTAAAAATAAACTTAATAAATTCATGTCTGCATGAGAACACAGAAAACATTCTGAAATTTCCTTCTAAATCTTGCATTACTTAGCACTTTATAAGCCAGATTAGTAGACAAGACTAATAAACACGGCAAATATGCATTGAAATTCTATTCCACATCTCTACTAATAATAAAAGAGAATGTGTACATTAATAGGTTAGCTGTAGAGCAGAGCATATAATTAAAGGCTAACAAATTGGGCATGCATATTTGAGGAATTTTTTAAGTCTTAATTATATTTTAAATTAACTAATAACTAAGCAAGGTTCTGATGTTATCAAAGATCGTTTCTATATGTATTATAACACAAAAATTAAATTAAAATTAAAAAGAAAATGCTCTTTTTAATTATATCAAGTTGATATAATTTTTTAATCTAAATTAAATCAAATCATTTTCATTATTGGTATTAATATTTCATTCTAATTTTTTATTCCATTGTTGAAGATCAAAATATGATCGATTATTTTTCTGGATAAAATAAGTTTTTGTTTAAGATGTTTTTAAAAATTCTGAATACAGCTATAGCTAATATTTAACAGAAATATTCATTTTTTTTTTTACAATTTGATAATTTTTTAAAGAATTTGTATACAGTTATTTTTTTAATTTATAGTTTTATTCAATTATTGTAGAAAACAGCATTTTTCAAATGATGCAAAATTAAAATGGTCAATCATTATTATTTTTTACTTTAAATTATTTGTTTGCATATGCTTCAATTTAACAAGCATGTTACTGGATTAGATGATGTTTAATTACTTCTCATTCAAAAACAAACTTCAAATTTTTATTGAAAAGAAAGAAAATTAATGAGTCATTCATACACAATGAAACTAACAGTATAAGATTTTTAAAATAGCACATTACATTAGTATCAAAATCTGAAGATTAAAAATTGTTGTATAAATTATTAAAACTAGAATACATGCAAAAAATTCAACTGAAATTTTAAGCAAACAATAATCTGGCAAATCAACTATTTGAAAAAAATAGCTAGTAATTCATAAATATATTTAAATATAAATTTCGAATTGTATTTACCAGGCTGTAGAGTAAAAAGTTCCTGAGGAGGCCACCATTTAGCAATAGCTAAGAGGAAATTTGAATGAAGTAGATCTGCTCTGCAAGTCAGTAATTTATTGTAAAACAAGATAATCTGTTGAGGCATCTAAACAAAAATTCATTTGAAAATATCATTAAAACATCTTTTTCTTCAAATAATAATAATATTTATACTATAATATAAGGTATATCAAAAATCATTTGATTTCAAAATGCTTTGAATATATTCAAATTTTGATACATTAAATTGCAACATGATGCTTGCCAGATGTATTGCATACAATCATTCATACAATATTCAAACTCACTTCATATTTCTGGAATTTATTTGGCGTCACTATAGTTGAAAAGGTTGGCTTAAATTATAAAAACAAAAAAACTATATTAAATTTTATATATATATATATATATATATACTGATAGAAAAAAAAATCCCAACACTAGGAAGGAGCTGTGCTAGATAAACGAAATTTGGTAGGCGTGTTTATACATCAGAAAGATAACGTCGATTCAAATTTCGAGCTACGCGCGTAAGTTGGCGCTAGTAGCGACGCTATGAACATGCAAATGAGGCTTGCTTTAAATAAGCGCTGTAAGGTTTGTGATCGTTATTTACAGTTGAGATTTTGTTAACCAAAAGGGATAAATTGTCTCATCCCCCTTTATGCAAATCGTCACGTAATCTTAATGACATTGTGTTATAGATCACGTGATCGGAAGTCGTCCGGTAGGCGGAGCCTTCCGGTATGTTTGATATTTAATAGAATGCTGGTCTAGATAAAACGCTGGTTAATAGTATCATCGGATGGTTGACTCTCTCGTCCTGAACTATGTTAATTTAATTTTTGAGGGCATGTATTTATCTGCTCGGAGTGTATTATTTTCAGTTTTTTGTTAAATTAATATTATTCATGATAAACTGCATTGATGATGAACAGTTTTATAAATAAATTGATATCTTCCAAAGGCATCATTTTTTCTGTGTTATTTAATACACTGTGCAACTCTGCTGCCACGTAATTGTGGCAAACAGATTTGACGTAGTGGGTTAATGTTAGTCAAAGATGCCTCTGAGAAGACGAAGAAGCCATTATCAACAGCTCACTGAGTTTGAACGAGGCCGTGTTGTACGGCTACGAGAAGGTGGGTTTTCTTTCCGCGATATTGCTGAAAGACTTGGCAGGAATGTATCCACTGTGCATGAGTATTGGCGGCAGTGGTCAAGGGAAGGTACTGCCTCAAGAAGACCAGGTTCCGGGTGGCCATGTGGTACTACTGAGAGAAAGACCGTCGTATTTGCCGTATGGCTGTGGCTAATCGTACTGCATCTGCAGCTGAAATTCGAGCTGCAGTTGGCGCCACAGTGACACAACAAACTGTTACAAGTCGGTTACTTCAAGGAAGCTCCGAGCTAGACGCCCTGTACAGTGCATTCCACTGACTCCAAACCACTGCCGTTTGCGACGTGGGTGGTGTCAAGCTAGAGCTCATTGGAGGACAGAGTGGACATCTGTTGTGTTTTCTGATGAAAGCCGGCTCTGCCTTGGTCGCAGTGATAGCCGTTTGTTGGTTAGAAGGAGGCCAGGTGAACGCCTGCTAGTGACCTGTCTGCGGCCTAGACACACAGGGCCTATTCCTGGAGTTATGGTTTGGGGAGCAATTTCGTATGACAGCAGGTGCACTCTCGTGGTTATTCCACGTATCCTGACTGTAAATTTGTACGTCAGTCAAGTGATACAACCTGTCGTGCTGCCACTCATGAACAGCATTCAAGGGGGTGTTTTCCAACAGGATAACGCTCGCCCTCATACCGCTGTTGTAACCCAACATGCTCTACAGAGTGTCGACATGTTGCCTTGGCCTGCTAGATCACCAGATATATCTCCAATCGAGCCCGTATGGGACATCATTGAACGACAACTCCAGCGTCATCCACAACCAGCATTAACTGTCCCTGCATTGACAATCCAAGTGCAACAGGCATGGAAATCCATTCCACAAACTGATATCCGACCCCTGTCTGACACAATGCATGCACGTTTGCATGCTTGCATTCAAAATTCTGGCGGTTACACCGGTTACTAATGTACCAACATTACACATTTGAAATGGCTCTACCTGTGATCTTGAAACTTTAATCAATTAAATATGATACCTAGACAAATGTATTCCTAAAATTTCATTACTGTACAATAAATTTTTTTTGGTGTAGCATCAATTTTCATTTTTCAGCCTCATTCTTGGGGCCTTGTATATTCAATCAAAGATTAAGAAGCTCCACATCAAGGAACTTGCTCACTTTTAACTGCCAATATGATTATGCTCTACTCTATTCAAATAGAACTGTCAATAAATAATTGCAGAAGGAAATGATTTTAAATGTTTCAAAGTAAGCAAGCTAAGTGATCATTTCATACTCAAAAACTAACCATGAGCATTGCACATACAAAAAATAATTATCTTGATGACTACCTATACTTCTAGAGGAAAAAGATCTGCAGCAGCAAATAAATGTGATGGCAACTACTTTCAAATGATATCAAGATTGGTACCTAGATTCTTAATGATTGTAAAACTTTGGATATTAAACTTTAATCTTGATTGATTGTAAATTTTAAAACTTTACAAAAAATTGAACTTTTGAATGATTGTAAACTTTAATTTTGTATTCTGATGGAGAGTTTTCATATATCATTTACAAGAAATGAAATAAGCAAGAGGCAATATAAAATAATAACACAGAAATGTAATGAATAAAATGCAACATGTTTCTAATAAACCTTAATAATTCTGATTTTAGATTGTATCTACATTTTGTTTTTCTGTCACTTCCTTCCATTTTCATGAGCACCAATTAACTCAAGAACTGCATCGGATAGATCATATAAATATTTTCAGAAAATGTATTAAATAATGCTTTATACTTTCTTCTACAATTTCACTGAGAATAACTACACAGATTATCATTACTTCTGTTATTTAAACTGAAACATATATTCCAAATTAAAAGTTTGATTATTAAATGCTTATAAAATACAGATTGTGACCATATTTCAAATTAATCAGAATAATGATGTGGTATGTACATACATTTTCAAAATTTTTTTTAATATATTACAAAAAATTTAATAAAAATTCTTTAAGAATAAAAATATTAGCAAATAATGTAATGCAATGGATTATGTTTTGTCACATCATTTATAAGAATTCTTGTTTTGCTGTTGTTGTTTTCAACTTCTGTACAAATTTACTTATTTGTACAGAAGTTGTTGCAAATTGCTAAATTTACTATTTACTTCTTGAAGAAATTAATAGGCGGTGTGATGAGAAATAGCAAAAATTAAGTATTTGAAAAAAAAGTCCCCCAAAAATTAAGCATCTTAATGCATGCATATATTTATAAGCCAGCATATTTTCTAAATATTAAGCATTTCTTCAAATAATGCATATTTTTATCACAAAATTTTTAAAAAAATGCATGAGTATTTTTTAAATTTTAATATTTCTTTCAGTATTTGCACAATGTCTTCTATTGCAAAACAAATTATGTCTTTCTGGTCTTGACAAAAACATAAAAATGATCAATAGCAAAAAAATAAACTTTCATGGGATTAGCAATAAAAATTTGTGAATTATTCAACAGTTTTTAAAATGAACAAATAACCAATTTATTTAGATGAATATATCATTTCTGAAAATGCCCAAGTGCTATAGGAGCAAAGTATGAAAAAAAATGTATCTGATTTTTATATATGCAACAAAAAATAATATCTCGCATGGATGCGATGGAGAGTGTAAATTTTCTTGTTTACTAACTCATTATATTTGTTTCTATTTATCTTACAAATCCAAGAACTAAAGCTTCAAGGAATGGCTACCATTGTAAGACTGAAAAACCTGCTCAAGTCTCCTCAGCGTTTAGTTTCTAAAAATTTAAGGATGTACTATATATTATCATCCAGATAATTAGCTATTTCAGAATCCAGATAATTGACTATTCCACAGTGGTGATATTTTCATATTGTCATACAAGTCAGTGCTGCCACAGATGCAACTGGCCTCATCACCTAGCATATTACTGTTGGGAATAAGTCAAAATTCTCCTATTTATATCGGCAGCATCCGCAATCGGGTTCAAATTTTTCGAATCCAGCTAATTCGATGCAGTCGCACAGGAGCGGGAATTTAAAACGATATGCAAATAAGATGACTCTTATTTGCATATCATTGAAGAAGAGGAATTTTTGTTTTATCGCCGTAAGTATAAACAAAAAAATCAAATGTTAGGTAATAAGATCGACTGAACGTTTTTAGATGTTGTTTTGTTGTCGTTGTGTATGTTTCAAGCAAACGTGGGTCATACGATAAGTATGTTTTTTTTTTACTTTTCGTTCTGGTTACAAGATGTAACCACGTTTAAATAAATTTCAAGTTATTTTCTAATCGTCATTGCGTGGTTCTTTTTCTTAATAGATAAATTGCATTTACTAATTAGGCCTAATTTATCTCAAAGAAAAAAATTACATGGTCAATTGACCAATCGGTAGATGCCAATGTTTTTCAATTTAATGCTCCCCTCAACAAATTCTGACAACTGCAAAAAGTTAATTTCCGAATGCTACCAGACAAAATTTGAGAAAGATAAAAATGACAAAAATTCCAGATTGGAGAAATAAACAAATATGATTCTAGATATATCTATACTGATAAAATAGATTTGAAAAGCTTGTTTATTATCAACCAAACAATTTAAAGTAACACAGAAATAGGTCACACAAAATATTAATACAAAAACAAGAGCTTATTTACCTGAAAAAGAGGCTTAAATTCTTGCAAAGACAACTTCCAAAACAAAGTGCTGAAAACAGATGCAAAGGAATCTTCTAAATAATTGAGCAAACTAGAACTTAGAACAACAGGCATTTCTTCTTGGCTTTCAATTAACCAACTGAGAGCATCTAAAATCTTTAAATATATGATTAATAAATATAATTAAATAAATATAGAAATTGGAATTTCATTTACAAAAAAAAATTCTTTTCAATATTATAAAGTATTTTTTTTTAAATATTTTATTTTAAAATACATCTAGTTTTTAATATGATCAGCTGATGAAAGTTATATATGAGCTGGCACCCCAGCTCTACAATAAAACTGGGATTCTACATCATATGAGAAAATAGAAAGACTGGAAAAAGCTTTAATATTCATTCTACACAATCATTATTTTAGAGTTTATTTCAATCAGAAGGGCATTCTATGTCTTTATTCTTAAAATGTAAATAACTATGAGATATACTTTTTTTAAATTCAGTTATGAGTCATTAGATAAATGAAAAACAAAAAAAAATGTAACAAATAAAAGGAAAATTTTATATTTATAAAAAAAAACTAAATAATTTAACAATAACCACAATGTATTAGAATATGCAAATTATTATTTAATAGCATCACTGCTTTAATAGATTTATAATAGTTGAAATTAGTATTTTCTCTATGCACAAAGTCATTAAAAATGTTTTGTTTTTTTTTATGATTCAAAAACATTTATAAAATTTATACAAAAAAAATTATATTTAAATTTAAGTGTCAATAGTAACTCATTTTGAAGCGATCCCTTCTACAACAAATAAAAAAGTCTTACAATACTTTTATTCATACTTAGCAAAAACTAAAACTTACTTCATTGGAGTTACTAGCAAAATGGGCAGGATTTGATATTTCTTTCTTTTTAACAGCAGAAAAAATGTTTCCAGAATACAGTCTTTTATTTAAAAAGGATGTCAATTTATTTACAACATCACACTTTTCTGCTGATCCTAACAAAAATGTAACTAATGGAAAAGGTAGGAGATGAGAGTTATTTTCAAGGAGAATTTTATACTGTTCCAAAGTATCATCGAAAGTCTAAAAAAAAAGAAGAAAAAATAATAATATAAAATAGGTTCAACAGTATTGCATGAAAATTGTTTAATCTAATTACATTATCATTTATATCACATAATGAGTATTATAAAAGAACATTAAAAAATTTTAAATCCTTACAATGAAATAACTTTCAGGATTGTAATACAAATTATTATGAAGGCAAAATTCAGAAATTTTATTTTTTTACAGGAGATATTGTTCAAAGTAATATTCATTGTGTTATGAGTTACTGTTAGTCATTTTTGAACTCAATTTATTTCCCTAATGAATATTTCTTCTGGGTGAAAAATCCTTTCCCCTCTTTAACCATTGTCAGCAAACAAAATGATAACAACAACAGCTATGTATTATTAACTTCATCCAGATTTCTTTTGTGGTAGTCACTTTGAACACTGCATTTATAACTCCTCAATATTCAAATATGTCACTTAATCTATACTTATAATAAAGCTCAATGTGTGTGTGTGCGTGTGTGTTGGCGCTCTACAGGCCAGACCGTTGGACCTACAGCTACCAAATTTGGTAAATGTATACCTTGGAGGTCCAGAATGAGCACCTCAGAGCCCTTTTTTCGAATTTTTAATTACAATTTGAATTAATTAAAATTTAAGCGAAATTTCGACGTTTTTCCGCTATAACTTCCGAAAATATTATTGCACAAACATGATTTTTACATCAATTTAAAGATTAAAAAATTAACTTTCTAACGGTATCAGTTTTTTTAATTTATAACGTAAGCTTCTATTTTTAATGAATTTTTAAAGAACTATTTTAACCATGTTTTTATCACGTGATTGGATAAAATAAAAGAATGCCGGAAGTTCAAATAAAAAAAAATTATCATCGCAAAATAAATCTACAGAAATGCAACTTTCAGCACGTGACTGGATAAAATAAAAGAAATATAAAATGTGATATTTTCTTTGAAAAATAAATTCAAATGATTCTATGATCGTTTGCAATATCTGTATCATTAATTCCATAAATTATCTTTATTTACAGTAAACCTGATTGAATTTAGACAGCATATGCATTGAAATCCGGACTTAATGGCATATTTATGTAATCGTTTGTAATATCTGTATCATTAATTCAATACTTTTTTCCCTTTCTCGCTTTCTTTGAAAAAAAAAACATATTTCATATTTTGGCAACATCATCGAAAAAAACATTTTTAATATTTTGGAAGCATAACCGATAGTTAAAACTGATTGATTTATAAAATTAAAGAATATTATTAGGAAAAGGTGTTCTTTTAGAACTTTTCGTCCATCATCTTAAAGAAAATATTGCTTTCAGGCCAATCAATTCTTGGAATTACTTCTAGGCTAATGAATATGTGATTTAATTGAAAATTTTAGAACGCATTACTCATGGCGAACCAGCTGGTCGCCAAAGGCGGCTAGTAGTAAATAAAACTGAAGTTACTTGTCTTTAAAACAGCTAAATACAAAAGAAAAATTATGAACAAAAACTGGTTTAATTGTGTTATCAAAATATTTAACATAATCAAAATGAATAGAAGTAATATATCTATAGTAGAAACAGCTTGAGATAAATGACTTTGATGGTAGTAGAAAGTTTGAAGCAATAAGACAGATTTCACAATTTTTTTTAATTTACTAGCTAAATAAAAGAATGTAATTTTAAAAAATCCAACAATATGTTCCTTAATTTATTTTTAAAATATACAAGAATAGCAAAATACAAATAATTAGCTTTTATTTCATAGTTAAAAACTGTAACATTTTAAGAAGTTTTCTTCCCCCTGATATGTGGAAGGTATGAGACAAAAATAAAGGAGTAGGGAGATAATATTTGAGAAAATTAATAAATATTATATTTTAATATTCTTTTCATTCAATACTTAAGGATTTTTGAAATGTCAAACAAGAACTGATTTTGAAATCTTCATTGATGCTTCCACATCTTTGAAAATTTTTCTTTAATGATCTTTACCACTGTTTGCAATATGTTACTTAACACATTAATGCCTACTGTTTGATTTATGAAACACCCCTCACATAAAAGTTGTGTTTATTATATTTTTTTACCTAATATATAGAAATTTCATGCCAAAATTCCAATTTTTTAACCTTAGGCATAAATGGGTTAATACATTTTTCTTTTTCTTTTTCTGAATTTCTCCTCCATATTTGTGGTATTATTATATAGGAAATATAAAAATAAAATTAATAATCCATTAAGTCCCATCCTTCACTCTGCAGAATTTTCTTTCAAATGAACATCACATAAAATATGCTACAGTTAAGCTTAATTTGACTGTTAGTATGTAAACACTATTTCTTTAAGTTTATTATACATTTAAAATATTTTTAACTTACATATAATAAGATTGAAAAAAAATAAGAATTTTAATTTACTTCAGAGGCATAAAAATTTGATTTTCTATTTTATTTCCAAATAATATCATAGCTGTTGTAACAATTGTAAGAAACTGTATCTGCTCTATCTAACAAAGGAACTAAAATCAAAAATTATTATTATTTATTTTAACATACATGCAGCAGTCCCATTCCTTCCAATTCTAACTCACAGATCTTCATATTCCATGAATTGATGATTTCTGTATAGTTTTAAATTAAACCTCTTTTAATTTATATCTAATGGCCCAGTAAATAATTAATAAAATTATTATTAGACTATTTTTCTTTGGGTCGATTACTTTTAATACAAAAAAATTATATAATATTTAAATATAATTTACATAGATAATAATTAAAAAATTATCTTCTCTTAACTAAAAATTTTTTAAATTATAACTCCTTTTATTTCTTTATTTAACTCCTCCAGCTAATTTCGCTAACTGCAGCAGAAATTTTTTACAAAAAAATCCCACAAAACATTATCTTTATCACATGTAAAAATATATTATTTAAAAATGCTTAGCATTAATGAAAAAACACTAAAGATGAAATCTATCCTTTTGATAACATTTTGAGGTAAAGGTCTTTCCACATTATTAATATCACTGTCAAATGTCACATGAACTGACCGATAAAAATCAATACAAAAGATTTCGTTCAATATTTGATACAGACTCACAATTTCAGTGTTAATATCTCATTTTAATTTAATTTCATCAAATGATTCATTTGCTGTACTATCAAATTCGTGGACATAAAGACTGACATAATTCCTATTGCTTTTTTGGAGGGGGGGGGGGGAATTCAGATCCTCTAAAACATGAATACTTTCAAACCTTGTGAACAGATATTGAAAATTGTAACATTTTCTCAGTGAATAGTACAAATTGCGGCAATAAATAAATTATAATTGTATAGTATTTTATCTATCTACATGTGCTACAATGCTTTAGAATGTGAAGGCACATACGGTTGTTGAAGGTTGGTTTTATGTTGATGAAGTTGCATTTATTCAAACATCTGACATTTTATTCTGAGTGGGTGAAATAACATGTATCATTAAAATATATTTGATATTCTAAAGAAATTGTATTTCTTGAATTTGCCTTGGTCCTACCCATTCTATAACGATTTCTTCATGACCATCAGCCAGATTGCACAAAATAATATAGGAGTAAAAGAAATATGGCATGCATCTTTTTTCAGATATTTTAGCCAAGAAAAAATAGTTTAATTAAGTTTTTGATTAAGCACAAAAAAAAGTGGAAAGGTGAAAATTCCAGTTCAAAATTCCTTGGGGTAAATTTAGATAAAGTGTAATATTGTGTTAGAATTTGCAATAAATTCAAATTAGAAATGCATTCTCAGAAAAATAGTTTTAAGAATAACAGTGGAGAGTATGTAATAAACAGTTATGCAGAAAAAATATTACCTGCTTATCTTATAAGTTTAAATGAGCAATTCTTGCTTATAGACAAATTTATTTATTTCATATATCTCAGAAACAGCTCTAATTATTTAAATCGAATTTTATATATAGAAACGGTTTACTGTTCAAGTTTATCTATAAATGTGTTTTTCCTAAAAAAGCATGATTTTACACACATGCTTAATTTTTTATAATTATTAGTCTTTTTCTATTTGCTCTCAAGCTGATATCATATACTGTCATCTCATACATTTGTGTAGTACTTGCATTGCTGCCATAGGATAATAACCTACTGTATCTCAAAATTTTATGAGATGGCATTGAAAAATGCGAGATGAGATGACAATGAAAAACATACACATGAAATCAATGTGATTCATACCTAAATGTTTTCTCCAAAAAAAAACATGCCTTTACAAAAAAAACTGATAAGCAAAGCTCAATCTCCCAGATAGTATAACACATTATACAAAGAAATATACATATTATGAAAATTTTGTAAATGAACATATTATAAGTATTAATTTACCAATGAATCAGGAAATCTCCCAGGAATACATAGTATCATTGCAGATAATCCATTTAAGATAATATTTTTCAAGTCCATATTCTTCTTGAGAACAATTCCTTGAATACACATTAATGTTTTTCCACCATTTAACGAATAAAAGCTTAAAAGGTTTGACTGAAAATAGAAAAGATTCTTTAGTTATACAGAAATAAAACTGAAATACCATTCTATCAAGCAAATATAGTCAATATG
The DNA here is from genome assembly GCA_026543055.1 of Argiope trifasciata. Classification (NCBI taxonomy): domain Eukaryota; kingdom Metazoa; phylum Arthropoda; class Arachnida; order Araneae; family Araneidae; genus Argiope; species Argiope trifasciata. The sequence continues at coordinate 266,059 of JAPMOQ010038997.1, forward strand.
CAAGGGGGGAAAATTAAAGTTTTATATAGCAATTTTATTTGCATATTATGAATGTAACTATTTGCCTTTTTGATGTAAATAAACCTAAAGATAATGCACAAACTAAAAAGAGGGAAAAAATAACAATGCTGAGTCAGAATGTCTATCAAAGTTGTAAGCTTGCTTTAACCACTTTCTTCTAATTCAAAATTCATTAAATTTGACACTATAGATGTCATATTTAGGTAAAAAGAACTTTCAACTTTTTCAATTTAATTAAAACAACACTGAAACATCCTGAAAACATTAAATTCTTTTTTTAAACAACTGATAAAAATATTTTTTCCAAGTACCAAGTGCTACGTTTTAAGACATCAGCTTCTAATTTTTTCAATACATCCCCATAAATTATTCTGCACACAGGAAAAAAAGTATATTTTTTAATTCATCTCATTGTTATTTTATATGAAGAAATCTAAAATATTGTGTATGGATTTAAATAAAATTTGTACTTTAATTTAATTTGAAACAGAAATTATTAAATTTCAAGTTCAAATTTTTGATGAAATGATAGAAAATTACAACACAATGAATACAATTATATAAGGTTTATGAAATGGATTATATTGTATATCTACCAGAATTTAAAATTTATAAATACTTTATTTAGGAAGGCATTAAAAAAAGTAAATGAAATTTTTAACTAAAACTTTTAGCAACCATTAATTCATGAGCCAGCTGGATGTCAAAGTAACTTCATATTTGCATAAATTAAAAAAAAATACAAAAACATGCATTAAAATTTTATCACATAGTTATGGTTTTCCAGAATGCAATAAAGTCCCCACTCCCTTCTATAACTTTTTCAAAGATTTATATTAGTTGAAACAAAATATTTGAAGGCTGACACACAAATACTTATCAAAGTATTTTCAAAATAACATTTCGGACAGTTTAACTTTTCAATTTAAAAAAAAAAATGTTTAAATAAATATATCAGTATTAGTGCAGATGAATTTATTTTTAATTTGGAGCTAAAATAATTTGAATACATAAATTCTTCTATTACCTTGACAAATGCTTCTGAATAATATTATACAATAAAATATAAATTAGTAGATCTATAAATCTTTCATCAAAAATAATAATAAATTGATATAAAGACAATCCCTCCCTTCTTAAATCAACAATCAAAGGCAAATCAAGATCATATTATGTTGTGTCATAGAAATTTAATTTTAAAATTCAAGTGCATATCTTCTGCATGTTGCTTGTATCATAATGTCACAAATTAGATACCATATAATATAACATAAATGAGTGCAATTTGGCATTATGCAGGGATTTTTTATGCATCATTATATTATAGTATAGAGAGAGAGAGAAATTACTGAGCAGTAACATGTCAAAACCACATGTAACTACTTTTATTACATAACTGCGACAGCAGGTGAACTGAATTCATTCCTGAAAATATTATAAATAATAAAATTTCAAATTTAGGACATTAAATAAAAATTAAATTTTCAAACCTTTTTATCCATAATACCAGGTAATGAAGACAATTTGAACTTTTTGCACATCCAATCAAAAAACGTTGATAAACTATAATTGGGATAAGAAGCAAATACGATGCATAATTTAAAAAACTTATTGATTCCAATTTTCTTCAAGTATGATGGTGGGAAATTTGGTAATTTATTCAGCATTTCAAATTGCGAAGAAGTGAAAGGTTCCCATCCAGGCCTATTATCCCTTTGCTTCAATTTGGTATCTAAGGAAAAAAGAAGAAAAAAAAAGTGTTAAGATATAAACAAAGTATAGGAAAAATTACATGCAATATAAAATAACAACTTAAAATTCAATTTCTCATAAAACAAATATGCATTTTACATTTTAGTTTCACTGATTGCATTAATTAGTTCACAGCCAAAAATAAAGCATTTTTATACACTTTAAAATATTTGTTAAGATATATTGTTGGCTTATGGAACTGCTCTTAAAATTTAAAGAAAAAAATGTGTTTTTAATTCTAATTATATTCAGTTACTTTTTCTTAAACTTGTTAAATGTTGAATCTCTTGAATACTTACCGTGCTTTTTCAAAAATTAGTGATCTAACAATATTTTTTACTCATAAATAAAGCAAAAATTCAAGATAATTATATTTTGACATCAAGTATAATATATGAAGATGAACTGTATGATTGAATGATGCATATGAATATGAATGATGACATGGATATGAATGACTTACTGAATGATGTATTCATGTCAATAAGTTATCTGTTTCATATCATAAAAAATATTTCATTCTTTTTGTCATGTAAGTGAATCTTTTTTTAATTTTTTAATCTCATGTAAGTGAATCGTTTTTTAATTTTTTAATCTCAACTCTAAATATAGATTTTTCTTCCCCTCTCATAATACATAGGATTATTCTTTAAAAAATTCAAAATGTTTACTTTAAAAGACTGGGCTAATTGCTTTTGCAACATTCTCTCTTTTATAAGCGAATCATTTTTCATTTCTATATTTCAACTCGAAAAAAAGTTTTGCCTCCTATCAAATGATTGTTTTTAAAAATGCAAATGTATTCTAGCAGAACTGTAGTATAATTAAGAATCTTTTTCCCGGATTGTTGAGCAAAAAGTAACGTATATATATATATATATATATGATTCATACATTTCATTTATTCATTACATCTAGAGACCTTTTAATTGATTGAATTGATTGTGATTGTAACTGATTGAATTTCAGATTTTAAGAGCATTCAAAAACCTTTCTTTGATGCTAAGTCAAGGAACTTATTAAGAATTATCTTTGTTACTCTGAGTAAGTATTTCACTGAGTATCTAATTTCAACAGTTCAGCAAAAATCAAAATTATTTAGCTTGGAGAAAGGTTAAAAAGTAAGCTCAGGTTGCAAAGGTTTTACTATTTTTTTCCTAATTTTTAGTTAGATTTAAATTATTTTGAAGTTATTAAGGAATATTTTAAAGATGGAAGCTCAAATCAAAGAATGAGTTATAATCCATTGATGTGGACGATATCTGATCCCACCATCGAATATATACACCACACAGAATTATATCATTTCAATATACATCAGCATTTGCAAAGCATTATTTACATTTCATTACATTTCAAGCAATTCTTTGATCTCAAACTGAGCCAGTGCAATTAGTTCACCAATAATCAATCATTTCATAATTTTATTCAAAAACTCATATTATAAATTGTATGTCAACCTGTCAAACGTGTAAGAGAACAGTGCTTCTTATACACTGAAAATGGACTGCTAGCACCAGAAGCAACATATTCAGTATTCATTAACATAGGTATCCATGGTGATAAAGGTTCAGTGGTTTGTAACATCCGACGTTGTTTTATTCTTTCACAAAACAGTCTCCACCTGAAATAAGATTAATGAAAAATTACTATCAATAATTATCAATATAAAGAAATTTTTTAAAAATCTTATAACTAGAATAGTAGATAGCAACTAATCTTGTTTGATTTTCTTTTATTAATTTTATTGCTAAAATTATTTTTGGTTGCATAGCATTAAAATCAACACACAGGCATAAATATGCTAAAATAAATTAAAATGTGGCAGATAAATCAATACAAAATATAATTTATCAAATACAAAAATTATATCCATAGATTTAAAACAAAGGGATGGGGAAACTACCTTGAAAGCAACATGGATAATTCTAATAAAGCTTTAATGATAAGCAAAGATTTTATACTTGTATAATCATTCATGCAGTTATAAAAAAACTAGAAATTGCATGGCACAATTGTAAAAGAAGCTTTGTAACTTGTAGTTTGTAGGTTGTTATGGTCTAGCTTAAATTGAATGTTTCACTTCATCACAAATGTGCTCTTCAAGATTAGTATTAGAGCTCTAAACAAGTTGGTCAAATTTCTCTAGACTCATTCAGCAAAACAGCTCTACACATGTTTTGTGAACAGGAAAAATTATATTCAATTGTGTGGAGTCAGAACCATCTTTTTTGGTGATAAAGCTTCTTTTACAAGAATGAATGCAATTCATGCAAAACACATTCCAAAAACTAATGGATAGCAGTTTCCGTAGAACAGCAGTTGTCTGAGCAATAAAAGATAATCTCAGCTTATGTTAGTAAATAAATAAAGCATAAAAGTATCTGGTAGCTTTGTATTATAGAGCAATTTACAAAAGATAGGTAGCCGGGTTGGTAGAGCGTCTGTTTCGTAACCGATAGGTAGTGAGTTCTGTCCTTGTATCAGCCAAAGACCACCGTGTTGGCTAATGACAGTTAAATAGGTCGTGACTGCAAAGTCCTCCAAGTTCCCATAGCAAATTATACCTCTGAAAGTACTGAATCAGGGATGAGTGGGTCTCTGATTTGGATCTCAATTCTGTCTTGAGGGTGGATGAATGTGTTCGACCGCCCTCTAAAAAGGGTTGTGCCATAAGTGTTCGAGCAAAGTCGTACTTTCACCTTCACAGTGCTCGTTAACAATGAAAAGTGCACACTTCTGCCTTCATTCGAAAGAACTACTTCTCATTCGGCTTCGAATGACCAAGTGGCATTAGACAGAACAACGATAAATAAACTTTTTTTAAAGCTACTTAAGCTGCCTAATTAACTACATTTTATATTATATACTTGATTCATAAGTATTAAAAAATATTTTGTATCTTTTTAATCCATTATAGAATTCAGTATAATTATTTGAATGTCATTTTGAGGAAACATCACTAGCAATAATATATATAATATTATTACTAAGTTATTGCTATTTGCATCAAATATTGTTATATATATTTTTTTTATATAAATATGAAAGCACATATTAATATTTCAACCTATTAATCAACTTTGGCGATCAGTTTGTTCACCCAGATTGACTTTTTTGGCAGATAAAATAAATAAAATAAAATGCATTAAAAGAAACATTTTACCTTGTCATTTGATAAGACTAAAAAACAGAATTTAATGCAATATAAAAAGCATATATATTACAAAAAATAAAAAAGTGGAAGAGGAAATTCGATGTTTAGTAAAAGCATTTTAGAATTTTAAAAAATAAACCTTTTTTATTTTTTTCCATGCATACATAAGGCCTTTTTACATAAATTCATTTAAGAACTATGCACAACAAAACTGTTATTGAAAGCTTCAAATTGCTATCTGAGTTCTATGAGATAAAGAGAACCAAAATAATTTTTATTAATTTCTATTCAGTCTCCTGAATGCTTTCGAGATCAAATTTTTGCTACACAATGTAAAATCAAGTATATTTTTACATAAAAGTCCAAAGATAGTTGATTCATTTAATCCTTTCAAGAAAAATTCAGAAAAATGAATGCCTCTGAAATTGACAACACAATGCAGATAGATATAGATTGGTTTTAGTTGTATAGCAACAGAGTATAGTTGTATAGTTCCGTTGTATAGCAACACTAAGGCTATTTTGGGATGGACCTCGTCATTTTAAGCTATGGTCAGATGGCAAGGATGACACCTGAGCTGGCACCCCCCTCTCCACTCCACACCAGCAGAAGGACATTTGGCCAGGCGAATTTAATGTGCAAGAGACCTCCTTACACGACAGTTCGTCAGTGGAATCGAGTTTCGTACCTGAAACCCTCCAGTTCCGAAGCCGAGACCTTATCATCAGGCCACCCGGCTTTCAGATAGATACAGAATACATACAAGAAAGCTTTAAAAATAAGAGGCTAATTTTGGTATGTAATTCAAATATAAATGCAAATAAGAATTTTAAAATATCCACAAACTTGTATATGGCTTTCCTAGCCAAAATAGCTCTCCTTTTCTCCAGAGCATCTTCATATTCAATCTTTTTGGTCCATTCCTCTTTCAATGTAGATTCAGAAATTTCAGCAGACAAACTTTCAATGCATTCAGTATAGATTTCATCTGATATGTCAGTAATTATTTCCCTCACTTTCTCTTCCCTGAAAGTCAAAATTAAGTATGGTGTGTACAATTAGCTTTAACAATACAAATATAAGCAATATATTGAGCATAAAAATTAATTATAGTAATTAAAAATTATTAAAAAACTAAAAAATTAATATACTATATAATGAATACTAATATTAAAATGCGTAAGTTAAGATGGGTAGATGGATGTTTGTCAATCAAGGCTGAACAGAATTGGATGAAATTTATCACAGAGTTAGATTATAGTCAGGAATAGAACATAGACTTCTATTTACTCCAGTTAATTGAGTGGTTATTTTTTTATTAATTAAAAACTAACTTTCACACCAAAAAAACTGAGGCCAAATCCAACCCAAGGTGGGTAAGGCTTTTAGTTTTTTTCCCAACAGTAATAAGGTTAGGCTTAGTATGATTTCGACCAATTATTTCAAATTATTCTACTTGCTTTCTTAGTGTTTGATGAATTAAAAATCAAATGTTGTTAATAAATTAATCTTATGGATTCATTCTGCAGTACTTTTAAATTAACCCCTTAACGCATTTGCCCGTGTCTCACACGGGCGAAAATTTCCGGCAAATTTGCACATGCCCGTGTCTCACACAGGCGCCCTTGTATCTCGCGTTATTTTATTTCTAATGCTCGTCTGAGATCCGTTCCAGTAAAAATAAATAGGCTAGATTATAATTAAACTTATTTGGCATAGATGGCACCACTATTCAGCATTTTTCTTGTGTAAACCATGTGGCGCATTTTGATGATTAGCTATAAGTTTACTAGGAATTCTTTGCTATAAAGTAGTCGTTTGGTGTGGAAAAGGTAATATATCCATTTTTTTTACGTAAATATGTGGGAAATAGAGTTGGCTCAGGATAGAACCCGGGACCTTTGGGTTTGTAAGCCAGTAACATACCACAGGACGAAAGCATGCTCATCTCCCGTTGATGTTATCTGTCTTATTAAGATATCACCACAGACTCACCCACCAGTGAGTTAGACGAACGATATGCGTTGTTGTTGAGTGGTGATGAATTGGTTTGTTGAGTGAGTGGTATCTAACGCGGCGCCGTACCCATGTTTGTTTGGCTGGCTAGCGGAGAGCTTTTTAGTTACGCCAAGTGTTATGGCGAGCGTGCGTAGATTGTTGCGTCAAGTGAATCTGACGACTTTTGTTGCGGGTAGATGGCGCCACACATCAGTTGCTTGAAGGTCGAAGGTTCATCACGTTCGAGGTCACCAGTGTGGGAATTAGAGTTGGCTCAGGATAGAACCCGGGACCTTTGGGTTTGTAAGCCAGTAACATACCACAGGACAAAAGCATGCTCATCTCCCGTTGATGTTATCTGTCTTATTAAGATATCACCACAAATATAATAAAAGTAAGCAGTTAACTGCAAATTATATTACTAAGTGTTTTTGTAATTTAAAAAAAAAGTTATCTGATAATGAGCGACTCTAACGATGACAATTTTGAATATGCCAATTTATCAGACAGTTTCAGCGATGAGAGTGATGATTTCTTGAGTGATTAGTTAATTTGATTTTAATAACTTGAAATTCAAAATAAACATGTAATCAAATCGTTTTCACTTTGTTTGTATAATATTATATATATATATATATATATATATATATATATTAATTAGTCTATACTTGTACCCCTGTATGTTGTCTTTTCTAATACAAAGGAGCATAACAAAAGACAACTTTAAGTGAAATTATTCCGAAATTAAAAATGAGATTTTTTAATTAAATTTTTAGTTAAAAATTACTTTTATTTGTCGATCATGTCTTAAAATGCACTAGAGAATATGATTATGCAAGAAAAAAAATAGGTGATTTTTTGACCGAAAATTAGAAATTAATGTGTGCCTTAAGGGGTTACAGGAAAAAAGAATAAAGAAAATGAAAATTTTCTAATCTGCATTACATTACCCCAAATGGCGTAGGAAAGTCAGACATTTGCATTACACCAACTGGCGTTGAAAGTTCACACGCGATTGTTGACAACTGCGTTTTTATATAAATTAAGTTTAAAAATTATGTGTATAATACTGTTTAGCATCTCAGTCTCAATAAATAAATAAAATGGATTTGAATTGATTTTAAAGAAATATAGACTTGATTTGCAGTTTTATTTTATTTCAGGTGCACACTGTAAATAAATTGTTTCTAGGTTAGTTGCGTACTTTAAAATTGGTGAAGTTGCATTTTTATGCTATATATTATTTGTACATGCTTATAGTTTTAAGTACATTGTTTTGAAAATAGCTTTAATCTTTTTAATTTGTTATTACTTGACAGTTTTTCAAAATACCAGAAAAGACAAATCTAATTTTTCGTAAAGGAGTAATCAAGCTCAGGCTACAATAGTAACTAGAAGCTGAGAGTTGAATGCTCAAGAAGAATTTAGAATTAAGGAACAAGAGCGACAGGCTACATCTAGATCAGCTGAAATGGCAAAACCAGTATTGGAGTAATGAAATTGATCAAACCGTCTTATATATACACATAAAAATTTCCACACATATGAAGTTGTGGGTAAAAGCTAATGTATTTATAAAATCCAAACAGCAGTCAAAATACAATGATTTCAGTACACCAAAGAATTTGCAGCCTTTGCATTAAATGTCTATCTCTGTGCATAAAAGACTCCCACTATGTAGCAGTTAAAGAGAAACAAAATAAGCAGGAGTTTTATAAATGCTCAATTTTTGCACTTTTATTAAAAAATCCTCTTTATATTAAAATCCAATTTTATTAATCTACTTATTACATACTAGGCGAGTACAATATAAATGTTTGTTGTGTACTGCATTATATGTTTTAATTTATTACAGAAATGGAGATCCTGAGAATAAAAATGTCATACACATTTTAAGATAAATTACATATCTAATTTAATTAAAGGAAACTTAAAATCATATAAACAGTAAAATATAAATATATATTTTTGAAATAAACAAAATATTCATATCAAACATAACATAAATTATGTTGCTGTTCAATGAAAAATATTTTTTTTTTTAAGTACTAAGATATAAGAATGAAATATATGCATACCTCAGATAGTATTAAGCAAAATAATTGCAGAAGCTTCAAGAAATAAAATATTTCTTTTTATATGATAAAATTAATTTTTATCCATATCAGATAGCAAAGTTATAGCAAAAAGTTTATAATATTTTGCCTGATTATACACTAACTGACATAGGAGTTTTATTTACAACTCCTGCTTATTTGCTACTTATAAACAAACAAAAAAACAACAACTTTAATTAAATATGAATTAAAATACCTCAATCTATTCAGTGTTTCTTCATCTTTCATTGCCAGAGACAATGAATCCTTGTCCAGTTGTTTTTCATCATATGAAGTGTCTTTTAGATTACTGTTATCATAATATAAATCTTCCATTTCGTTAGTCCTGAATCAAAATGAAAAGAATGTTAGTTCAGAAAGAAAAAAATATTCCTTTTTAAAATCTTTATATCTACAACAAAACCCTGGGAATCGTGCTCATTAACACAATTGATTTAATTATAATCTAAATAAATTCTGAACAATGGATCATATATCAAGAAAATTACAGGACAAGTGAAGTTCACAGAAATTTTAATGCAATTAAAGAACACTGAAAATTTGGTTTTAATCAACTTACTTATTAAAAAATTCAAATACAAGAAGTATTAAAAACAATTCCTGAATAGTTAGTTTAGCTTAGTTTAGTTTAGTTATATTAACATCCCATTTTGAAGCAACACTAGGGCTATTTTGGGACAGACATCATCCTTTTGAACCATGGTCAGATGACAAGGACAACTCCTGAAAAGGCACACACACACACACCCTCTCCACATCACACCAGCGGGAGAACTGACAGATTTAACATGCAAGAAACCCCCTGACACGATGGTTCTTCAGCTGAATCGAGTCACGAATCTGAAACCCTCCAGTTACAAAGCCGAGACCTTATCACCAGGCCACTACCACCCAATTTCTGACTAGAATCATAACACGCTCTTATTTTGCTAATATAGAAAAGGTATATTTATATTTTTCAGCCAAATTCTACACAGTTTTAGGATCAACATCTCTTTATTTGATATTTAAAAAAACTGAAAGCATAACATGCTCAATTTTTTAGAGATGATCATAAAAAGCTGGAACAAAATTTAATCCTAAAAGCAATTTTTCTATCAATTTTTTTTCACTTCATATAAATCAGTAAAATGGGCTGTCAAAAATTTTATAAGTTATGATTGATCCAAAAAAAAGTAAAGAATACTTTAAAAATTTAATCTTTTCACTAAAAGTTATAATCACAACACAATTGTGCCATGTTACAATCTGAATATTCATTATCTCACTAAACAATCTGAATAAGTTAAAACTTGAAAGAAAAAGAATTGGCAAAGTCATACTTTTCATTCATATCTGCTTCAGACCCAATTCCCTGGTCAGCTGAATCTTCGCTCTCAATAAAATCATTTTCAATTTCTGGCAGTTTTAATGAAGTTGAAAAATTTGCTTTCTTTGTAATAAGCTCATCCTAAACAAAATAATAATATTCATTATATTACATGTGTGTGCATGTATTAAATACTAAAACAAATCTTGCAATTTATATAAATCACACTATCTGAAATTATCATAACTTAAAAAACAGAAAGATGTTAAAAATTAAATGATGAAAAAATAATTTAACTTAACAGCAACTCAAAACAATTGAGCTGCGATCATAAGACATCACGTATGTAAAAGAATACATACATCTAACCAAATTTAGGAAATAATTCATGGAACCAAATGTTTTTTCTTTAATTATAACTGATATTTAAATATTACTTTTTATAAAATACATGAATTTTTTAAAAACATATTAGTATCATAAACAGTACATTTTAAATGGGTGTAATGATATATGACATGGCTTCTGTTGCAGTGTACAGCTGAAAACTGGAGTTATGCTTCAAATATTGCTTTATTGATAATGACAGTTGAATCATTCACAGATGATATATCTTGGGTTTCTAAACCTTAAAAAATGGAATGAAATTAAATAATTTTAAAATTACATAACTATTTAAGTACAAATTCACTACCAAGGTGCATAGTGAGAAAGTGCTGAAAAAATTAAGTACTTTTAAGTACATTTTAAGCATCTTAGCAAAAAAAAAAAATAACCTTTGTACATGCATGCATATGTAAACCTGCATATTTTCTAATTCTAGTTAATTTTCTGTTTTATAATAATGGTTAAATTTTATGGAAAAAATTTAAAAAGTAATTTTAAATGTTCATTTTTTGAAACTGTAATATTTATTTCCATATATTTATAACATTTGCACAATGTCTCCTATAGCAAAACAAATTATGCTTTTTGGTTTTGACAAAAACAAAAAAAAAGGATAATAAAAATTTAAAAAATCTATCATTACCAAAAGTTTAAGTATTTATTGTTATATTTTTCCAATCTTTCTTAAACAAGTACCAGCTTATTTAGATGGAAATATCATTTCAAAAATTGTCATTATTGATATAGCAGCACAGCATGACCCACAGTTTGTATTTGATTTTTATAAGTGCCATAACAAATAAGATTCAATATAGATGCTCCTGCACTCGCTTCATTTAGAAATTTCAGCAGTGATCCCTAAGAACTAAGCATTGTGAAATGGTTATCATTATAAGACTGGCAAAACTACCAAAAAAATTGAGGACAGTGTAATGCCATGTTCTAGATATTTTTTCCCTCTTTTTTCTGAACAGAATAGAAGGATAACAACATTCAGAAATGTTCAGGCTTGCAAAAAAAAAAAAAAAAAAATCTTATTACTTTTAACTTCTAAAGTCTAGTAAATTGTTATTATTTAATATTTAAGGTATTAACTACGTTCAAAATGTTGTTGTTTTCTTTAGAAAAACGTTCAAATATAGTTAATTAAAGAAACAGCTTTTAATGATATAAAATAGGATTAAAATGTATGTACATGCAAGTATAAAAATCAGCATAATTCACCAAAAAATGGACTTAGAAGCAGATAAAGAATGTACAATAAAAACCATTTCATATTCGTTCAAACGATAGCTCAAAACAATATCAATGATTAAATGTATTAAGTTCTTCAAGCAATAAGAATAAAAATGACTAGATAACATTTATTTCATTTACACATTATATTTCATGTGTGTTTTTACAACTTTGTTCATATCTGAAGCATCTTTCTTTTACATACCATACTGTATTTTCAATTTTCATCATTCGCTTGGAGCTAATCTGCACAGTCTTTAAAAACACTTAAAGAGTTGAACATAAAGTTACCAGGCATAATTAAAACAAATTATTTCCCATTTAGAACAATGCATGTAAAAGAAGTTCACACGTTTTTCAAGTTGCAACCAGTTTGGCATATTTTGTATTTCACTCCTTTGGAATAATCTTTTCATTATTTAGACCAGTATTTAAAAAGCAAGCCAAAAAAAGTTAATTAACCATTACTTTAACATGGGTTCAAATTCTTGAATCCCTTCACCAAACGGTTCCCTTTCTTTGTTTTTGTTTTTTGATACATCCAGTAAACAAATATTTATGACTAATATGGATTTAGCGCATATATTGAATGCGGAAACAAAAAAGAATATCTTCTTTGCATTTCACGAGAAAATTAAGCACTTTTAAGGGCCTTTCTTCCAAAGTTAAGTGCTGTTAAGAACCTTAAAAATGATTTCCAAATTTAAGCACTTTTTAAGGACTTTTCATGATGCCATGCACCCTGATTAGTGTGAAAAAAAAGTTACATCTGAATTGATTACTTATTCTAAGACACTTAATTGGAAATAACCATATATGTTAAAGATTTTTTTTCAAACTTAAGTTGCTACAAACATAATTATCAAGAATGAAATAGCTTACTTTAATAGATGGAATTGAAGAATTTAAAATGCTTGAAGAATGCTGAGGTATGGAAATAGTTTTAGATGCTTCCTTCAGTGAATTTGTGCTTGACAATGTTGGTGATTTAAAAGAAAAGCCAGAAGATAGAGACGTTGTATTAGGGAAAACTGTTGATGACCCTGAAAATAACTTCCCAAAGGCACTAGCTTGGAATTTTGATGATATGAAAGCATTTTCAGCTTCTTTTGTTTCCAGAGCTGTTAAAGGTGATGATTTTTGGTTTGCAAATGGATTTGGACTCGTATGCAAAGTTTCTTGTGACAATGAAGTGTTAGAAACCTTTTTGGAATTGGTTGAATAATCATCAGTTTTACTCAAAGATTTTCTAAAGAAAGAATGGTCCTTTTTGAAATTTGGAACACTAGAAGCTTCTGTAACAGAACTTGAGAAGTTTTTCTGGTAAAATTTAGATGTCTCTTGCTCTATTCTTGTATCCTCTGAAGCAGCAATTTTAACAGGTTCCAAAGGCATTGTGGTCACATTTACTTCATCAGTATCCATGTCTTGAATATCTTCTTTTTCTTCTGTAATAAAACATGACGATATCACATGCAATAAAGAAAGATCAGTATCACATGCAATAAAGAAAGGGGTACAAAATTTTTAAAAATAAAAAATTCTTAGAACTGAAAGATTATGCAAACTTAAACAATGTTTACAACAAGATTTCATTAAATAAAAAAATGCAAAAAATGTGAAGAAAGTAACAAAAAAGTTGAAAAGCTAAAATTAAATAGTCTTTATAAATATGTTAAATTATGGTGGTATTTTTCTATAGCCATACAACAGTGAAATGCATGCCAAATTAATTAAATATAATAACCTCATGCCATGAAATATATGAGTCCAGAAACAGCAAAATTTAATACGATTGGTGTGGCAACAGTGATACATATATTTGAAAAAATACTTCGACTAGTTATCTTGTTTACCAGTTATCTATCCAGTGTCCTACTAATTATCTTACCTTAATCAGAGGCATCTTGTTTTTGCATTTTGTCAAAATTTGTAATAAGTAAAGAAGAGTAAAATAAAATGAGTATTGTTATTTAAAAAGTTTCTTTCATTCACCCAGTGAGTAAAATAAAATAAACTTAAATTTTTAAACAATATGAGCATGTCCAGCACTCCAATATTCTAATTTTTGATTATTTTCTATATCTAACTTATTTGTTAGAAAATAATTTATGGCTAAAATGTTAGCTTCAGAAAAACTTTCCTTCTCAACTTACATGATACATAAAACTAGGTACACTTAATAGGACAAACTAATCGACTTAATAAGACAAATTAATCAATCTGGAAAAGAAAAAAAATGTGATAAATTATTTATGATTATTTATCTCATTCTTCCCCCCCCCATCCTATTTGTTAGAAAATCTTCAATAATTATCTATTTCATCATTTCTTTTTTTAATTAATTTTCTTTGTTAAAATTTAAATTTTAATAAAGAAAATTAATTATTAAATAATTGTTTTATAAATTTTTTAAATTTTAATTAATTTTTTTTAGTTATTTTATTTAATAACCAAAAACTAGCTAATACTCCAGGTCAATACTAATCTCGTTTTGAGACTCAAATTACTTTAGTCAACTTAAATACAATCATCAAATTCATTTAACTTCATAGAACAGGGTTTTTGCCGTTTGCACATATTTTGACATTTGCCACAAAAATGAGAATTTATCTAGCACCAACATTACTTTTGGATGCATCAACTGAGTTAACAACAAAAATATTGTCATTGATTTTTTATTACTATTATATTATCAAACTTAAAACAACTAAATTTTCCTAAGGGCTTTATGTTCTAAATACATGCAATAAGAGAAAGTAAAAACAAACTTTTTTTTTCTCTCAGAATCTTTACCATTTGTTATATTTGACTGAAGATTCCATTTTTGTAGTTAAAAAAATCAGCATATTTAGGATGGAATTATAACATTGCTTTTATTAAAATAATTTTCATCATTCAAGTACTGGGTAAGCAATCAAAGAAGTTTCCAGGAGACACTTATCCAATATCCAACTCATTAACTTGGCATGTTCTATTGGCCACCTTGTTTACTAGACAGCATAATTCTATCTTTATTGTCATATGAAAAATTTGGCTTAGACAATTAAAGATATTAGCTTTAAAAATGCCATTCAATATATTTTCAGTTTTTTAAAAAAAGAAATATCAAATCTTTAAATGACGATTTTTTAACTAGATTTTACATTTGTAAGTTCTTATTTTAGAAAAGAAACTAAATTGACGGTACTTTTAAGTACTTTTCAATAAAAGTAGAAGTTTTGAAAAAAAGAACGTATGGTACCTAAAATGGTACCATACGTTTGGTACCTAAATCAAAGTAGCCTTTGGTTATTTTCCCCCCAAAATGTTTGTACTGTAATTAAATTGATCTTATAAACAAAAAAAAAGGTCCCTAATAATGGCACAAAAGTTATTGTTCAAAATTACAGGTTAATTCAAATTTATATAATGAATATATTTATTATAGAATAATTTAAGAACACAAGGTAACTTACTCTCTAATGCATCACTAACATCAAATTTATTCAGTAATAAGCCTTCTTTACTAAAGCTATTATGTGGTTGATACCATTTCAAAGGATTTTCAGGTAGAGGACCATTATTTATTATCTGAAATATAGAAATAAAAAATAATAATAACTAATACGAATGTTTAATATGAAAATGGAGATAAAATAAATCTATTTATTATATTACAGCTTTTTGGTAATTTAATAGTTTGAAACTACATACATGTTTCATCAGAAATATAAATAATTTACACAATAGCATAGTTCAAAAAACTATAAATTGTAAGAAAAACTAAAACATTATAAAATGTAGAAAATATATTTTAAAAAGATCTCAATACAAAATTTTTGAATATGTATATACAACTGTATCACCAAGCAGGTGATGGATTAAGAGCAATTTTTCCATCATAAGCAATTCGATGTAATAAACCATCTACAAGCTATAAATTATAAATGAAATTACTTAATATATATAAGGTCAACAATCCATAATCGCCCCTGGGGAGGGGATCATTAACTGCTGTTAATGAAAAATGCTGCACATTTTAATCCAATTCTACGAATGATGCAAGCTTGAATAGCTTAGAAATTAGCTTATTTACATTCACATTGAATAATTTAAGAATGTTTTGAATTGAAATAGGAAAAATTTTCATTGACTTAAATTCTTTTTCTTTTTTGTATATTTTGTATATTTTCATTCTTTTGTCTTTGCATCATAAACATTTATAAAATTGTGTTTGAATAAAAAATAGACCTGCTTTATAAAGTTAAAAAAATAATAAATAAAGTACACAAAATAGGTTTCATATCTATTTATAATAGTTCATTACAATTAAACAAAGCAGAAGAAAATTATATTATATATATATATATATATATAGAGAGAGAGAGAGAGTTTGGACAAATATTCCTTTGACTTTAAGAAACTGAGAAACAAAAGGTTTTCATCTCTGAAAGGGGAGGTTCTGTCCTCACCCCACTCACCCCCGACCCCTTCAAAATACTCCTTTGGTATAAATTTCAAATAATATAATCTACATAAAAGAATCATACAAGTAATATATATATTTTTTATTTAAGAGTGCAAATAAAGATTTAATTGAACTGAAAAAAAATTTGAAATTTGAAATGTCAAAACATAAATACTATTTAGGTAAATATTTGAAGTGTATTGATTTATGCTTTGTTTTATTAGTATGGCTTTTAAATTCAATGCAATCTCTGTGCATTTCATCTCAGAAAATAAAACATGCAAGAAAATATCAAATCAAAGCATTCTAAACCTTAGATAAAGCAGAATGTTCTGCATATGTAAAATTTGGCACAAAGTCTTTTATATTATGAATTTATAACAATCATAATCATGAATTTAAAAAAGTTTGCACCTCAATACAATTATTTTATTTTAAAATAATATAATGATTTAAAAAATGATATATAGATAATGTAATTATTCTGACTTTACCATATACTATAATCCATAATTTGCATTGCTTCAGACAACAAATTATAATTTTGACCTCAGGAGTTCTTGCACTTAACAGTAAAACACAGATTATGCAGTAATGAAAATGAATTGGGAGGTTTCTGACTTTTGAATTTATTACCTTCTATGACCTATATTTTAATCAAGCATCCTGTAATTTCCAATTTAAAGAAAATTGCATAACCTGGGAAATCAACTATCCATATTCTGGGGAATACTATGGAGGAACTATCTAAGAACATTTTACAATTCTAAAGTCTATTTCAATAATAATAATAATTACAGATAAAATGAACATTTCAAATGAGTTTGGAGCAAGTCTTTGTTCCATACTCGTGTCTAAATTGTTTACAGACAAAAGAAAATCCAGGAAGTTTAACTAAATAATAACCATAATCCAAATCAAAAGAAACACTGCAGGCAAATTAGGCAAAAGTAAATGAATAATTCACTATTGAATACCTCACTCAGGCTAGTCAGTAATTTATTTCCAACAAGTGATGTAGCCCTAGCAACAGGATAAACAGAAGATGGTTTCTGGAATGTCTGTCTTTGAATAGTAACATGAGTTTCATCTACTGTTAAGCCATGCCATTTACAAAAATTTGCAGCATCCAGAGAATTTTCAAACTTTAAGTCCTTCACCAAACTTGTCAAAGGTAGCTAGAAAATATATATATATTTATGCATTATTTAAATGTTGAAAGTAATTTAAACAAAGATATTGTATATTTATTCGACATATCAATAATCTTCATCCTTCATAAAAAAAATTGTTGATTACTGATAAATAGCTATAAATTATTGGAAAGAGAAAAGAGTCGAGTTTTATTTGTTTAGCCATAAAAATTCTCCCATGAATGCCGGAAATGCGTAGTTCATTTTTGTCAGCTATGAAAATGACAATCCTATGGTAAAAAATCTTCAGAAAAGTGCAAGTAACTAACCATTATGAAATGCAATTTCCTTTTAGAATAAAAAGCAAATAATTTTCTATAATCTACAGGCCTTTATAGATTTAAATATTCGAACAATTTCTTGAAATGTATGAGTATTAATAGGCACTGTCTGAAATAATAATAGATCAATGATCTATTAGGTTGGTGCGTATGAAATGTCGGATTCTTAAGTGATTGTATAAAACTGCATATCTTTCTTCAAAAGCTGTTTATTCAATCAAAGTATGCTCCATTCGCTTCAATACACTTCTCCCAACGAGATTTTAAAGCGTAGATGCCTGTCTTAAAAAAATTTTGGTCTTTAGAATTAATAAACTCTGATATCGAGTTTTTTAGACTGTCTTCATTTTCATAGTGTTTGCCCCTTAAAAACAGCTCTAAATGCTTGAAAAAATGAAAATCGGTCGGCGAGAGATCCGGTGAATAGGGTGGATGCTGCAAAACTTCATATTCCAGTTCGTTCCAGCTTATTTCGCTCTGTCAGTGCGTGCGGTACCCACTTGTCCATCTTCTTAACCTTGCCAATCTCAGAAAGGTGTCTCAATATCGTTGTATGGTCAACTTTCATCCTGATAGCAAGTTCCCTCGTGGATACGGCTGGATCCGCTTCCACTAGAGCCTTCAGGTCATCATTCTTCACAGACGTTTTGGGTCTTCCGCGCGGCTCATTTTGCAGTGAAAAATCGCCAGTCCGAAATTTTTCGAACCAACGCTGCACTTTCCGATCGTTAACCGTATTCTCCCCAAACGCTTGGTTTATGTTGCGTGCAGCTTTTGCAGCACTATTACCAAGTTTGTACTCATATAAGAAAATGACGCGAATGTCGGCAGAATTCATATCGGCAATAAACTCAAAAGAAATAACAAAAGGGAAGACCTTCGAGAAAACCTATTTTGCTGAAATGAGTCTCTGGCAATGGACAATACGACTATGAATGAGGTTATGCCAAAGACAAAAGTATAACGAAAACAGGGAGACAAACGTCCGCATGTAAAGAGAATCCGACATTTCATACGCACCAACCTAATATAATTATTTTTCCTTGAACAGAACAATCCCACAGGAATTAGGCGCAAAGAAAAATTTCAAAACTAATTGTTTCAATAATTACAACTGACAGTAAAGATTTTATGAAGTACAACCATGCTGATACTTAAAAGACAAATGGTAATTTAATGGAGAAGTTTTTCAAATTATTGGGTTAAAGATTTAGTGTTACTATTACCAACTGTGACAAAAGCTTTCCTGCAATTTGAATCTTCTCATAGGCCTAGGCATTTGTTTATTTACTATTCCACAAATTATTTGGAACAGTAAATAAAAAATATGTTCTTCATTTATATCTGCAGTTATTCAAACTTGGAACTAGAGTAAAAGTGTATATAAATGATATCAGAAGCAAATTAGGCCTGCCAGTATATGAAGAATTTGAATATTGAGAGCACATGCACCAATCTGCTGATGGAGATCTCATGAATGCTAAATTATCATTCTTCAATACTCTCAAATATTTTATAATTTAAGTCAATATTCTATGCTGATTGTTATATTTATTCTATGCTGTTTTTTAATTTGAATTATTATTAAAATGAAGAAAATCAATTATCACCAAGAAACATAAATTAAAGCAGAGTGCAAAACTTACCATTGTGGCGTTATTTGGCATAGAATAAGCACGTTCGATTACTTGCATTGCTCGAGCACGAGCTTCAGGAATATATCTATGTAAAATGCAACAATCCAAATACGTCCCTGTCTCCATAAGCTTAAAAAACTTAATATAATTGTTGCTTTTAAAGGCTAAAGCTGCTTCAAAAGCATTCTTGACAGGTGGAGAATTAAATACTTCTTTTCTTATATCTTTCACCAGTCTGCAGAAAGAGAAAATAAATGTAAAAGAGCATGAAAAATCAAAAGTTTACAGTAAATTGTAAACAATTTATAATTCTCATGTATTGTAAAAATATTAAGTATAGTATAAACATAGGTCGATGCTATTTATGAACTTTTCTAAAGCCAAATCTAATTCTTAAAGTTTAATAAACTGACAACTAAATTATTTCAAACAGAATCAATTTTAAGAAGTATTGAATGAAATGCAGTGGCAAGTAAAATAATCCCATATTTGTCCCTATTTTAACACATTTTCATCTAAGATAAGTTTTTTTTTTATTAAAATTAATTTCTTAAATATATGTTACAAACAGGAGTAAAAATACTGATAGCAGTTTTTGTTTAAATATTATTACTCTTCTCTTATTCTTTGAAGCAAGTAAAATATTATAAAATTTATCAAATTTCATTGAGAACACAAGAACAAAGCATCAAGAAATGAAAAGATCTAGTTGTTGATAATTATATAAACTTTTGAAAAAACAACCAGAAACCTACACCTGATTGCTTAAGGTATTTTACCATAATCTTTTAGTCTTCTTTTAAGAAGGATAACAAACTCTTTGTATGAAAATATATTAAATGTTTTTTATAGTATCAAAATAAAAAGGGATGAACCTGAAAGTAATATTGCTTTTTGAAATCAATATTTACTTCCCAGAAGCTCACTATAGGCTTCAAAGTGGAATTAAAAACATTTTATGGTTAGTGGCTTTATTGACCCTTTGCAATCATTTGTCTACTCTCAGACACAAATTTGCTCTCAGTCACCACAGAAAAGAAACATATTGAACTTATATTGTACTAGCCGCCTTTGGCGACCAGCTGGTTCGCCATGAGTAATGCGTTCTAAAATTTCCAATTAAATCATATATTTTTTAGCCAAAATTTAAGAAATAGTTTAAGTTAAAAGATTCAGTTATTAGTAGTTAAAGAGTCGGTAACTTTATTCGGAAAAACTTTTTGAGTTTAATGCTCTTATAATTTATCAATTATGCTTCCAAAATATTAAAAATGTTTTTTTCGGTGATATTGCCAAAATGTTAAATATGTTTTTTAAAGAAAGCGAAAAAGGGAAAAAATTATTGAATTAATGATACAGATATTGGAAACGATTATAGAAATATGCCATTAAGTCGGAATTTCAATGCATATCCTATCTAAATTCAATCAGGTTTACCGTAAATAAAGATAATTTATGGAATTAATGATATAAACATTGCAAACAATTTCTTAGAATCCTTTGCCTTGCATTTATTTTTTAGAAGATATCACATTTTATATTTATGTCATTTTATCCAGTCACGTGCTGAAAGTTGAATTTCTTTAGATTTAATTTACGATGATAGTTGTGTTTTTTTCATTTGAACTTCCGGCATTGTTTTATTTTATTTTATCCAGTCACGTGCTAAAAAAACATGGTTAAAATATTTCTTTAAAAATTCGTTAAAAATAGAAGCTTGAGTTATACATTAAAACACTGATACTATTAGAAAGCTAATTTTTTTATCTTTAAATTGATGTTAAAATCATGTTTGTCCGATAATAATTTCGGAAGTTATAGCTGAAAAACGTTGAAATTTAGCTTAAATTTTAATTAATTCAAATTCTAATTAAAAATTCGAAAAAGGGCTCCGAGGTGCACATTCCCGACCTCCAAGGTATACATGTACCAAATTTGGTAGCTGTGGGTCCAACGGTCTGGCCTGTAGAGCGCCAACACACACACACAAACACATTAAGCTTTATTATAAGTATAGATTTGCCACGCCGTAATGATTTAGGATATATCACTTTACGCTTTCTATGAAAGAACGGAAATGGCTAAGGAACTTATTCAAGAACCCATGCAGTCCTTCTACCGCTTTATGATAATGAATCCTAATGTTAATTAAGCCACCTCTGACTCATTATACAAGATGCTGTAGCAAGTCAGTTGCATCTTGAATTTAAAAAAAAAATGATAGTCTTTGGAGATACTTCATAAAACTCTAAGTGATATGCTACAAATTCTTTTTAGAGCAAATTGGCATTTTTGTTTTTTATATTTTTTTATTATATTTCTGTTTTTTGTTTTGGCATATTTCAAAATAACATTCTAAAATGGCAAAAAGAAAGTTACCAAATGAAGTGCACTGTGAAACTGAAACTAGAGATGACAAATCTTATTTTGACAATTTAAACATTGACTCTGATATTATAAATGATAATGTGGAGTATCATCAAAATCAGGAAGACCACTGTCCTTCGATAAAGACTTAATAGCAAATTATATACATTACAGCACTGCCATGATTACAGATTGTGCTGTCTATCCCACCAGAAAAATCAAGAGTCGAAGATGCCAAATGAATCATTTTTCAGAATACTTGTCCTCAAAAACCAGGACAACATTGTAGAATGTTTTGAAAGATACCATATAATGGCGAATTATAAACTATATTTTTTACAATAAAGCATTGCATTAAAATATATTATGTTTACAATATTAAAGTAAACAAATTAATAAATAAATTGTGTTTTTCCTTCAAAATCCTGCATAACTATGAATCATTGTTTGTTCAGTGAAAATTAATTCCAACCAATAGGACACCTACGTCCAAATTTAATATGACCGCAAAAGATTAATTAAATCTTAAATTAGTTTAGCAATTTTGGATGAAATATCCAAGTAAATATCAGAAAAAATACATATTCACCATTTGTATACTTATATTTATAAGAATATTAATGAAAAGGTTCATCATTGTATGCTTATATTTATAAGAATATTAATGAAAAAGTTTATCATTGTATGTGTATCATATTAATGAAAAAGTTGATATTAAAGACATTTGTGATGATCATCCAAGTGCATTAAGATGTATATTTTCTTTATTCAGATCTGGTAATTTTGACCCCTTCGACTTCCATCAATCTGTGAAAATGGCATATTAAAGGTGGAAGTGGAAGCAAATCTATAATAGAGGGACAAGATACTCTTAAGCACTTTTAACTAACCTTGTTCAACTATCCAAGAACATTTGTAACAAACTGATAATGTAAACATATTAGGTGTTTTGACTCCGCAAATTATGTCCAAAGGAAAAAAAACTAATCAATCCACTTACATGTAACTTATTGTTTCAACAGTACAAAACAATACAGTTTTTGATAGCTTAGTCACTCAAGATGAAAAAAGGCCCTTTGTGTAATATAATATGTAAAAGGCAATGGTAATCTGCAAACGAATAGACAAAAAGTACTACTATAAGATTTTACATTGATGAAGTATTTGTAGAATCTTTCATTTTGAAATACTGAAATCAGGACATATTCTAAAAGCAGACTTTTACGATAAGTAATTAGATCATGTAAAGTAATCTTCAATGAAAATTGTCCCACAACTGTTAATAGAAAAAGCATTATTATGCAACACAATATTTCAAAACTGTACTGGATTTTTTTTTTTTTTTAAGCTTTTGAGATTGAGATAGTACGCACTGTGTCCTTGATCATGTTTGCCTTAATGTTCTTCTAATGCTCTGTCTGATTTCAGTTTATTCTGATCGCAACAACTTTTTAAAAGAGATAAAATAAATAAATAAATAATAAATAAAAATTTCAGTGATATCCAAAATGCTATCCATATATTTTACACATAAATAAACTTATTTGCCATTTGATCCAGCATTGAGAATCTACACAACAGATGAAAAAAGTTGTTCATAATGAGGGTAATAACATCAGCAATAAAAATAAAAATTTGTTACAAATTTATTTGCCTGAAATGAATGTTTAAAAATAACATTATTTTCCAGTCTTCCTAATAATTCATGTTATAAAATGAATAAGAACAGCAAATATCCCTGTTATTATTTATGCATCTAATTACATAAGTAACATTGAAAATTTTTACAATTCCAGAAACTGAATTAAATTTAAAAATAAAATTATGAATTAGTAATTTAAGTAAGAGGTATTTATTTCACAGATAATTACATGAAAGGTTTGAGTAAAAATTAATACTGTAAATTCAGTTTGGAGTAAGAACATAGTCCTTTTTTTAAAAGGGAGAAAATAACAGATAACAATTGATCATAGCTTTTATAAACACTTTTTCCTTCAGATTTGCTGGTTGCTAAATTAAGAAGAAAAAAATACACTGATGAAATTTACATTTGCTTGGTAACACAACTTTACAGAGAATTTTGGTTTCCCTCATTTTTCATTTTATGGTATACTACAAAAAAAAATGTCAGCTCAAATAATGCTTTGTTGCAATTAACATATTAGATTGGGGAATAAGTTCATAGCGTTTTTATATTTTTTTGTTTTTACAATTTTTTTCCCTGTTTGACATAGTGTATAGTATTCATTTGATAGGGTTATTTCTGCTCTAGAAAACTGTGCTAATCATCTTTTTGAATAATTTCATTTTCAATTACTTTTAAGGTTTAGAAAATAAATATCTGGGAGGTAAAAATCGACATTTTCGACACCTGCTCTTCTTCGTTTTTCATTGAGGCCAAAAAACTGCTGAAGCAGCACGGGGCATTTGTAACATATGAGGAGAAGGTGTCATAGGAAAGTTTACAGCACGGAAATGGTTGCAAAGTTCAAAAATGTCGATTACAGCGTCGACAACTCCTCCCTCGGACTGGGAGGACATGTTGTACTGGAAAATGCTCGAAAGGAATGTCACGATCACCAAAGAGCTTTACATAGCCCAGCTACACCGTGTGAAAGAGACCATGCAACTGAAAAGACCCCATTGACAAGGCCAAACCATACTCCTCACAATAACGCCAGGCTCCACGTTGTACAAGTCGTCAAAGCTGCACTCCAGGAGCTCGAATGAGTGGTACTTCAGTATCCACCGTATTCTCCGACCTTACACCATCGGATTACCATCTTTTCCGCTCAATATTGAAACATATGAGAGATGTTAACTTTGACAATGAAGATGACCTTAAAAATTGGCTCAACAGCTTTTCGATATTAGACCAAGCGATTTTTGACGGATTGGCATCGACAAATTGATCGAGAGGTGGCAGGATATCGTAAACAGCAACAGTGAATATGTAATCTATTAATTGATTGGTATTACTAATGATTTTATTTGAATAAAAGTCTGTGATAAAAACATAACAAACTTATTCCCCAACCTAATATTTACATTTGTTTACAAGGATGCATAAAAATAAAGTAATCATTAAATTTTGGTTCATTTGTCTTAATTTGCTGTATTTAAAGTATTGAAAGATTTACCTTAAGGTTTCACCTTCGGTTAAGCTCAATAAAATATCATATGCTCGAAATTCAGCTTCATTAGGGCATTGGATTCCTCTTGTTTGTAAATCATGATACATATGTTTTAAAGTCTGAAGACATTTTGTAAGGTTTTCATTATTAATTTTTGGGTCAAATGTTGCAGAATCTTCTTCAGATAGCAATTCAGCACATAAAATGTGAAATCGAGCACATTTTTCAAGAATATCAACACACTCCACATCACAAAGTTGCTGTTGCGTGATATCCTGAAAATCAAAATATACATGAGAATTCATAATTTTTATTTAAAAGAGAGAGAGAACTGTAGAAGGGTTGTTAATTAGTGAAAATTTATTAAAATCCTTTTACTAAAACAGAGTGGATACAGAAACTGTAAGCCTGTAAAAAGATTTTATTGCTGTATTTGTGTGTGTGTGTGCGTGTGCATGCATGTGTGAAGTATTGAGCTATATTAGAAGCATTCAGTTGCTCTTGTAATCCCACACTTTGTAAATGCATGGTTAGCCTCAAATAATTCTAGGCATACTATAAGAAACTAATAGATCTTGCATCTAAATTATTACTTCTTATAATTAAACAAAGGCACTTTTATTTCTATTTTATTATGAAAATTAGCAATTTTTACTTATTTTATAAATGCAATACAGAGAATGAGATTGAATGATAGTGTTTAAAAGTAAATTCTGTTCCACCACATGAGTTATTTTTAAAAACATTTGCAGTATATTATTCCCTTTGAGTAAGCAGAATGATATATTATCGATTTGTGCTTGCATTGAGGTGAATTATTAGCTAAATAATGTTGTACTTCCTTTTTCGAACTGAATATAGAATTTATCTAATATCTGAAACTTCATAAGTGGATATGATAAAGTTTATAATATAATTCTTAAATTAGAACAAATATGGCACAATATTCAATAAGAATATTTTTATTCATAAATTGAAATTATGTCTTAAAATTTCATGTAATTCCTCTGTATCATGCAACAAATTATACCTTTAAAAATAAAAATTCTACAAATTTTATCTTTTTTTAGTGTCTAGCATTGATACAGCTAAAATGAAATCATCAAATTCATTTTATGCATAAGAATCATATTTTTCCAAGAAAAAAAATCATATAGTATATATGAAGAGTTTAACTTATACTGATAATTTTAGAATATTATTTACCCAGACTGTAAAAATTTTTACACAAATTTTCTTTTAACATTTATCCAAATTAAAATGATTTTGCCAGCTAAACAAAGTTGTTCGTTAAGATTTACTATGAGTTCTCTAAAAATAAAATTTTTATGTAGTCTGTTTTCAAATATGGAAATGCTCCAAGCACTGTTTTGATATCACTAAATATTGACAGATGGAGAACACTCACCTATAGGATGAAAGATTGAGATTTTTTTTTTTTTCAAACCATTACATAGAAAAGTACATTAATTCAAATTAAATATAATTTTAAAACTAAATAAAAATTGATACTGAAAAATAAAAACAAATTTTAAAAAATGCACTAAATAAAAAATTTTGAAAAAATATTCTTATTTACAGATTATCATCATCTCTTTGCAGAAAAAAATTACCTAAAACTGATGAACATAGGATTCTGAAACAAGTAATATAATCATGTTCTAATCACTTTTAGGTTATCTTAAAATACTCTGTAGTTCATTTTTCAATTATGATAAAATATAATTTAGGGGTACCTGAAATTTCTTTAACTTGCTTGGGAATGAAAATAATAATAATAATAAAGACTTTTTTCCAAGTTACATAGCAATTTCTTAATTCATTCAGTTTAAGTACGAGAGAAAAACTGTACACAAAAAATTAGAAACAAACCTTTCGTATTGAACGAGTCCTATTCCAAATAAAATCATACCAATCAGCTATGGATATATTAGTAAATTTTCTGTCTATGATATTGCAAACTAAGTAATCCATAGTAAACTTCAAAACAGAAACAGGTCGCAATTCATGAGGAAGAGGTTCTTGCTGATCAGCAGATGATCGACTGTATTCCTTCACCATATAACGATGATCAACATCTTTTGAAGAATACTAGAAAAAAAAATTATTTCAAACTATTTTAATTCAAGATTTCATAATTCAGTCACACTAAATGTAATATTTTTAAAAAACCTACCATGGGAAATAAGAAGTTGTCTATGAAAAAGTATAATCCCACTTCAACAATAACATTTCTAATTTATAGCTAAAATATATTTTAGTAGCAAAACTATGATTGAATTTTTTTTTGGTTGAAATTTCTAATAAGCCATATATAACAGTAAGAAGACCATTATAGTTCGTTATAATATAAATAAGACATGCCAAAAACACAGAAAAAAAATTGATATCAAAGAAAAATTTAATAAAGATTAAAAATGTATTAATAAGTAAATTTAGAAGTAACCAGAAGAAAATGCAAATCAAATCTGAAAAATTTTTCATACATGAATGTTTAAAAGAATTCTTTAAAATATATCTTGAAAAGCCTGAAGTTTCACCAAACAATTATCACATTTATAGGCTTATATTATATCAGAAAATTGTATTTCAAAACAGAAGGGTAAAAAATTTTCTACCAATAAAAATTAAATAATTTTCATAGAAATTATTCAAAAGAATACTAAACTATCCATAATATTTTCTAAAACAACAAAACAAAAAAAGTTAAAACTAAAATATTAGAAATACTGCCACCGACACTACATATGTGATTTTTGTTTTGTTTTTTTACAATATTAATCAATGGCTCAATAAAAATACTGTTTAATAAAATACAATAATTTTTGCTCACAATACAAACACACAAATTCAGCATTTTTTCAAAAAATTAACTAACTTACTAAAACTGAAAATGAAAAATAAGATAATTCAATCAGGTACTAAAGAAAAAAATCCTGAAGGATTATAATTACTTTTTAAAAGATTTGAAATTAACGTTGAAGCTGTCCATGTAATAAAAAATATTAGTACAACTAATTAAAATTCCAGTCAATATGTTCTAAATTCATAAATTACATAATTCAGAAAAATATTTTTTCGTAAAATCCAGACAACTATTTGGGTGATCTGTTTACATCTATTATTCCTCTGTAGCATGTAAAGTATGTGAATGAATACAAGACATTCTACATTCATATTTCTAAAATTAAGTGCAGAATGAACATTTTCAAATGTTCTTAATATGTCATTTTTCAAGCAATAAATATGTGAATAAACATGTAATCCAAGAAACCTATTACATAACAAGCATTTTATACCTAAATAAATCTAATATAGAGACTAATTTTCTAATTAATGAAATTAATAAACTAAAAAAATTGCTTATAAAGTTTTTTTTTAAAAAAAATAATCGAATCTAAACAGCAGCAAAAAGGAATGAACTAATTCTTTATTCTAGAGGAATTAATTCTAATGACATATATTATACAACTTTTTAGACACAACTTTCCACCACAACTTTTTAGACGATAGTCTAGGGAAAAATCAAAAATTTTTATTTTTTAATGGCATTTCAAACTGATTGATGAAATAAAGTGATCAAATTATTTCTCTTCAATCTTTTTTTAAGAATTAATTTTTTAATTATTTCTCTTTAATCTTTAATCCAATTTCTTTTAAATTACTGCCAGAGGGAAAAGGCATGAACTTTTTAAAACAATATAGAAGAAATAATTTATTTCCTAAAATGAATAATTTTAACATATATTTTTTTTCTAGGATACCATTCCTTGTAATTTAAAGTTTAACCTTAGTTAGGTAATATTTCTTCCTATTTCATAGATAGAAATTTTAGTTAATTTTCAATAAATTAATTTATGCATCAAAAATTTGCTCAATAACAAAATACAAAGTTTAAAAATAAGAACAATTAATGATAAAGGATAAATTATTGAATCAAATAAACAACAACATTACATTTACATTAAATGAAATATGCTAAGATTAGTGCATTAAATACCTACCATGGAATCAAATGCCATTTTTGTCTCAAATATAGCCAAGCAGTTTTTTGCAATACGACTGTATCTCTCCTTTTCAGGACACATATCAGGACAGGTTCCACTTATTTTTTTCACTTTTGATTCTTCCTTCTTTGATTCTTCTGCAATTAAAACATTTCAGATAAGAAAAGGAAACAGAATAAATATTAAGTAATGAAATAACTAATGATTAAGTAAGCAATCAAAGTATCATAATTTTTTAAGAGATAGTTTGAACAGGGTGCATAGTGAAATTGCTGTAAAAATTAAGCAAAATATAAGCCCTTTTTAAGCACCTTAGCCACACAAAAAAAATTAAGCACATTTTTATATCATGCATATGTAAATCGACATATTTTTTAAGCATAAAATGTTTTTTGTTTAATAATAATTCA
>JAPMOQ010038997.1:295524-325068 GCA_026543055.1 Argiope trifasciata
AATACATACTGATTGGAACAAAATAAATGGATTTCAATACATACTGAATGGAACAAAAACAAATTGACTAAACAAACCCTATTTTTGGAAGAATTGGGAAAATCACTCATTTTTCCACACATTAAAGCAAAGCCCATCTACCAAGAAGAGAGGACTCAATTAAAATAGTAAAAGAAACACAGAGAAAAAAAAAGGAAAGATACTATTGGGAATACTTCATTGTGTGTCAAACATGCAAGGTGCAAGTTCTGTCCATCAAGCAATGACAGTAAAACTGTTATGGTGCAATTGTAGGAATTACATTTGCTAATCTTATATAAAATTTTATTGCACAAATCGCAAATAAAAGTTTCAATTCTGAATATTTTTCTGCTATTTTTATAGATGATTTATATTTTTGTAAGTTTCAATTCCAAACATTTTTTGTTATTTTAATAGCTGCTTTGTATTACTAGATCTATTTTTAAGCTTAAATTCATATTTTTAAATAACACCTATCAATTATTGAAAAAAAGATTAGTTTTCTGAGTCGGGTCATACTGACCCAAACATTACATACATGAAACAATACAAACAGAACAGCAGAGTTGAACAGATCAAGAACCCTTTAACCTTGCTGAACAGATGAGTCAAGAGATTGCTCATAAAGACAAAGTGCCTATATGTGCTCAAAGATTGCACATATAGACAAAATGGTCTATTTAGACCATTTAGGCTTCACAATAAATGCTTTTAGAGTAGCTTCTTTTTTTATACATCTCTTTGGTGCATCAAGTTCAACCTTCTGTTACTTATTTTTCATTGATTGTGTCGATGTGCTTATTTTTCTTTAACATATAAAAAAATTAAACAAACATTTATCAGAGATAACTGAAAAAAATTCACTACTTTTCAATTTTAATAAAGTTTTAATGTTTTTTGAGTCACTAGAAGTGTAACAATATACTATTTTGTACTGTTCCTTCAGGTTAACCTTCTCAACAAAATAATGCACATGGTTGACGAGGAAATGAGTGATTAAATGTTATACTAATATGCTATGATTATCTTGATATGTACATGTGGGCACCCTTCAA
This sequence comes from Argiope trifasciata, assembly GCA_026543055.1. Classification (NCBI taxonomy): domain Eukaryota; kingdom Metazoa; phylum Arthropoda; class Arachnida; order Araneae; family Araneidae; genus Argiope; species Argiope trifasciata. The sequence goes on from JAPMOQ010038997.1 coordinate 296,601, forward strand.
AAAGTTTTCTATGTGCAAGTTCAAGAAATTTAAGCATTTTTTTAATCAAAATTAAGCCCTTTTAATATGCTTAAAAATGGTTTTCAACACTTTCTTTGATACTACACATCCTATTAAACAATGTGTACATAAAAAAAATAAGAATTCAAAACTTAACAATTATCTTACTTAAGCGAAGATAGTTGTCTCTTGCATTAAGAGTGTCATATCGCTCCTGAGCAGTTTCTGCAACTCCTTCCATACTTTTAAGAAATTGCAACTCTAAAAGAAAGTCATATTTTTAAATTATAGCATATGTATTAAATAAATTTCATGTACACACTATTTTGATTATACATCAAATAATAGCTTTTAGAAGGACATTAGTAAACATTTAATGAACATGAATTTAATTTATATTAAATTTAGTTTTGTTATATCAAGTTGACATTCATTTTGAAGTTACAAAAGTATTATATAGTGAATGATAGAATAATTTTGTATTGGAATCGGGTTAAGAAAATATCTCTGCATCCTACACTTCAAACTTTTTTTTGTCATATCAATTTAGATATCTGAACATTGATATCAATTTAAATACACTAAAGCTTCTTATATAGTGTATGTTTATTGCATAAGATATCTCCCAGAAGATTTACATACAAATCTATGATTCTAACTATATAAAAAAAAATGTTTTCTAAATTAAAATCAACAAGATAATTTAAAATTATTAAACTAATAATTGATCAAAATCAAATAATTTATCTTACAACATTATATTAAATATTTACAAACTGCATTTAACATAAAGATAAAACATCCAATTCAGTTTATTAATAGAAAATATGTGCGATAAATAGGCATTGAAAATTTTTATTTTGGCATGGTCTTTCATGGATCCTATTTTGCATAAATTTTTAGTCTTTTATCAAAATTTATACAACACATGAACAAATATTAATTATATGTTTTTTATCTATTAACAATAGATAGTGAGCTAGATAGCACATAAATCAATTTCAAATTTAACTTTTGCCAACCAAACAAGAAAGGATTGGTACTATATCTATTTCGATATTTCTTGGATTTACCTAGAAAGAACTCCATTAAATTAAATAACTTTATGCAAATATTAATCATTTATGTTTTGGACTAAATTCTGTTTAATTATAGCAGATATTATTAAATACATTTAAAATGTAATAAGATTGTAAGCAACATATTTGGGATATTATTTCAATATAAAAATGGAATGACAAGAATAATATCCAATTTCATGGAAATGTCCTCAATAATACAAATGTAATATAAATCTGCTATTTGCAGATTTAATAATTGCAGTTGACATTTCAAGTGTCACACTTTTAAAAATAAGAACTAATTAACCCTCAAGCACTTAAAATGTGTCTAACAACTCTTCTCTGATCAAATTTTAAAATGCATGGATCTTACCAGGAATTTTTCAGTGCTGCGATGGAATAGTGGAATCAACAATTTGTATCAATATGTAATAGAGAGAATGTTTTTTTGTAAAAATTATATTGCTATAAAATCAAAAAATACATTAAAGAATATTATTGCCTTATGATATAGAAAATGTAATTTAGAAACTCAACAGATGAAATCACAAATGGCAAATAGCAAGTCAATGATGCAAAATGTACTTTTATGCATCCGAATTAATAAAATAAAGTTTTATTTTACAGAATATCTATCAAAAACTATTTACAAAAACTAGTAGAAAATTTTTAAAATCTATGAAAACCACATTCTGTTCAATTACATTATTTACTTTAAATATATAGGTCACCATTTAAAACTGCTTAAACCTTTCTTTACTGACGGTACTTAAAAAGTATCATTTAAATCTAACATATTTTTGCTATATGACTATTTTTGCTGATGGCATTCTAAGGAACATGGATAATGTAACCCAAATAATATGAAGTTAATAGCTAAAAGTAGGAATTAAAAATATTTAATTAATGATTAAATAATTAAGATATTTCTGTTAATTACATTTTTTCCCTTGGGTTCCCTGGGATTATTCTGCAAGAAAAGAAAACTACTGGCATAAAAAAAAGTTAAAAAATGGATGGCAACATAATTCTGTAAATAAGGGGTTAAGTGGAGGTAGTCATACATTGTACTATCAACATGATCAACTAATTGCTACTTGTACAAAAATGAAACATTAGGCATATTTTATTTTTCCATATATATATATATATTACATGATCCAAGATTGTAGGTTCACTTTCAAAGTAACTACCTTGTTTAGATATATCATCTTTAGATGGTGCAGGTCTGATTTTCTCAGAATCCTCCTTAATTGATGTTGTAACTTCAGGTCTGGGACTGCCCTTCTTCGAACTTTTTTTTGCTCCTTGCACATAAGAATCAAATACTTTTGATGCTGAGTGAAGTAATGATCGTGATTTGATTTTTGCTGTACCTGCAAAATAGCAATGCATAATTAGATCATTACAGAACTAATAAAATGATGAAATCATTCATGTAATCTCATGTTAGCAGTACAATTTCATTAAATAAATATTAGATTAATGTAAATTAATGTAAACTATCAACAATACACCCTAGAATAAATATTTTATCAATATTTCATCAATAGTTTTGAATTTACATGATAGTTATTTAGGGTAAATAAAATAATTTAAAATTTCAGTCATGTGACAATAATACAATCTCAACAACCCTTCCTACCTCTAAGTTTCTAAATCATAAATATATAAAGATATTTGAGCCACGGAAGATTGATTAGACTCATATAAACAGTAGTTATATGAAAGATCTCAAACTTGTAGTTCTCAGATTCTGATATTCTATCATTGTCATACAACTGCTATCAGTAAATTTAGAGTAATGAGGGAGAAATGATACTTGTAAAGATTTAAAACATTTGTTAGGAAAAAATTAATGTGAAAATGAAAAGGTTATATAGTTCCTATATAGTTTTTAAGCATATTATAAGCAAAATGTTTTTTTTACAAGATGCTCAATTTATCCATACAATATCAAAGAAAAACAAAATACTGTCTCTCCCAGACACACATGGCCATGGTTTGATAGATATAACATGCAAACAAAATATTTCAAACTAAGCATGAAAATCATATGAAAGTTTATAAATAAATATATATGACCAATTAAGTTTTTATGTATAAAAAATATATCTGAAAAATTATAAGAAATAATTTTTGAAAATCTGAAGGTAAATGAAAAAATTAAAAAAATTTATTAATCTGAAAACATTAAAAAAAACACTAAATGTCACAGTTAAACTCAAATTTCAGATTTAAGACAATCTATCATATAAATGCATTACATTTCTAAGACATCTGAACTATTCCCCATACTACTTATTTCATAATTTTTATTTCTAATATTACACACACTCATTCACTCATTTGCCATAAAATCAAACAAATGCATGCAGAGTACGTAGAAATTTTCACAGCAGGTTTTTGTTTGTTTGTTTGTTTTTACCATGTACTTTTTAAAGGGGGAAAAAATTGAAAAGAACATATCGATAAATAAACTGCAATTTTCTGCTTTACTTTTTCTTATCAGCTAACATAACTGTAGTACAATTAATTAATTATAAATTTTATTCTCTCAACTGAATGGGTCATTTGTCTAATCATTTGATAAGATAGTTTTACTCCTATCACACTTTTAATTATCTCAGTCATAATATATATCTATCCATTATGTCAAATTATTAATGATTTCAAACAAAAATAATGTTTTCTTAAATTGTAAGAGAATATCATCAGATATTCTTTATCTTTAAATTACTTATGATGACAGAAAAAAATTACTTAGCAAAAATCTGTATTCAGAAAGGATTTTTCAGATTTCCTTTAGCTTCCAAAATTAAAGATTAATACAAATAAGTAAATTCATTTACCTTTTTTTTCATCTTTTGATAAAAATTTTCTTTTGGATGCTAATAATTCTTTTTTCTGTACTAATTTCTTTCTCAGAGCTGATTCTTTGGCTAGCAAAAAAATATATATATTGCTTCTATAATTGATCCACATATGAAAAAATAATGAAATTTCTATAAAATAAGTAATCTAATTTTTATATTTCATTAAATGCATGTGAAATGAGGTTTAATAGCAGGTAGTTAAAAAGATGGTTGGATAAATAAAAATAAACAGCACATTCATTGGCAACGCTGCCACAGAAATTGATAACAAATTTCTAAAATTGGCAAATGCATATCTTATTTTGATCTTTAAATTTAATTTTCATCAAAAAATAATATTGTATTATTTTTAATTTTGTCTCTCACCTTTAAAAATAAATATAATTATTCTGTTAAATAACATTTCCACAACATTATGCTTTCACAAAACAGGGCCGCGGTAGCCTGGTTGGTAGAGCGTCAGTCTCATAACCGAAAGGTCACGGGTTCTGTCCTCGTCTTGGCCAAAGACCGCCGTGTTGGCTAATGGCAGTTGGGGCACGTTAAATATGTCGAGACTGCAAAGTCCTCCAAGTTCCCATAACAAAACGATACCTCTGGGGCTACTGAAGCAGGGATGAGTCGGTCTCTGATTTGGATCTAAATTCCGACTTGCTGATGGATGAATGAGTGTATGAATGAATTCGACCACCCCCTAAAAAGGGTTGTGTCGTGTGTGTGAGCTAGAAGTCAGACTTCTGCCCTCTGGGTGCTCAGGGGTCTTTACCCTCAGAAGCTACTGCACCCCCTTTCCGTGAAAAAACATGGACACGACAACAACAAAATTATATTTACAACAATATGCTTTATAACAATTTCAAAACCAATACCAGCCCAATCTTATAAATGTACCATGATTTTTCAACATTAAATGCAGATATGTTGGCTGGTGTTCTTCCCGGAATTATCAAATGTGACTTAAATAAAATTTGGAAGCCAAGAATGTGTATTATTACTTAGGTGGTATTTTTATATTACTGTTATTATACTTAAAATTTAACTAAGCAAAAATATTTTGTCAAAAAAAATTCAAAATATCATATTTATGACATCTTTTTACTCTATTTTAAAATTCAAAAAATTATCTTTTTATTAATATTAATTTAGTTATTCATAATTATTTTGGTACTTTTCCATTATACCAGTGCAAGCAAAACGTCACCCAAAATGATGCAATCAACGCCGAACGGGATAATGCCGCCAGTAACCATTTGCCGTTACATTTTTAAAGAGATTTTTAAAGAGAGCTAAAATGGCGACTGTGTGCTGTTGCCAAAAAGTTTGCTCGGTGAGATTTGCGCCATTATAATGGAAAAGTGCCATTCTTTTTTAAGTTGAATGATTCTTAAAAACTTTTTTTTTAATTTACAATATTTTTATTGCAATTTATATTACGTTCATTTTTTCACTTAATATTTCCTTTTAATTTTTGTTGGGAAAAACTACATGAAGATCTTGTTTATATTTTAATTTCCTTTGACAAAGGTCATGTCAATTTTAACATATTTTTTTGAATTTTTTTTTCCACAAATTCAATTTTTTAAGGAATTTGTGAACAAAATCAATTTTTTTTAATTAGTTTATGACTGAGCATACCAAAAAAATATATCAATTACATGACACAAATTTAATTTTGGTTTCAACAGTGTATTTTATATCTGGAATAGGAAAGTAAAATTAACACATAAAAATGTGCATTTAGGCATTATATAACACAAAAAGTTAAGATTTCCCATGTCATTCTGACTGTAAGTCATAAAGAAGGTTAGCTTAATAAATAAAGACTACCTAGAATATAGCCTGCTTTTAATCAGAACTACTTAAATTTCAATTTTACTTTAAAATACCTTGTAAAATATCTGTTTTGCATAAAATATATTTAATTAAAACTAAACATAACCAAAATTCCAAGTGAACAAGATCATTGCTAAAGACCTTAAGTATCATATAATAAAAGCCATTGTTTATATCTTTTAGATGTCTAAAATGCATAGCTACGTAAGTTTTAAATAAAGATATAATTAATTAACAGCATAAAATATTAAATTACCAAGTTGTTCCTTCACTGACATGGAGTGCAATTGAGATTTAACCAATTCCTGTGGTCTAGGTATTATTTCATATTCATCTAATGTAGCATATGAATCCATTTCGAATTCATCTGCAAAGATACAAAGAAATAGTTTAATAAAAATATTTTTTAATATCGAAAAAATGTATGAGCTGCAACTTATTTTAATTGTTCTAATGTGGTTTTTGATTTAAATATATTATTGTATTTAAATCAAAATGAAACTGTAAGCATTTTTTTAATTTAATAAAATAGCTTTAAAAAATTTATATGAATAGGGAATTAAAAACTAGCAGTACTGCAAAGATTTCAGAGTGTTACTTTTTACTTTTATTGAGTCAAAGATATTACATTCAATGATAGATGCTAAAATCTTTGCAAATATTTTAAGTGTACACCATTCAATGTCTGTTTAAACATCATGTTATATTTCTTGTTATGGTAAAACTTTCAGCTTAAAAATATACTGATTTTTCTCTCCAGAGACTATCATCTTAATCAACATAACAGATTTCTACGAATAAATACACTATTTAAATAATGTATAATAAATAGAGTAAGTAATACATAAAATAAACAATAAATGTAATAAAAAAATAAATAGAATCCAAGTGCACTAAAAGATTCTAAGTTACATGCCAAAAATACTTTTTAAACTTGAGAGGAGATTTAATGTTAACAGATTTTTCATCACTAAATTATTCATTTATGACTATATGGTATAGGTTATAGAGTATCTTTGATTTTTACAAAAGAAATCAGCGTTCCAGTAAGAGAAAACTGGCTTATGTTTATTGAGGGGGGGGGGGGGTAATAAGGAATAGTAGAAAATTATATAACTCTGAAATCACAAATATACAAAATTTGACTTCCCCAATCCCTCAAAATTAAAACAGTTATATGAATTATTATCCCTAAAACATCAAACAAATTTCAAAATTTTTACTTTCAAATTAAAAATGATTAACATTTTACCAACTTCTAAACTCTAATGACAATCTTAATGAAACAAGAGAAAAGAAGATTTTAATCATCATCACAAGCCAAAATCCCATAGTATTCAAATAAATACTATAAAATATATAACTTTAAATAATGAAAAGTTTGATGAAATAATATCATTTAAAGTGATACAATATTCAATAAATTCATTACTTCTAGACAATCATTTTAATCTTTATTTCCAAGTAATGACAATAAAATTTGTTTATTAAATAAGCATAGTATTGAAAACAGCTAAAAGTACTTTTCTTTTAAATATTAAATAATACTTCTGATAATGAGAGAATATTTCAAAATAACAGCAAATAGAATGTATAAATTAGATTCAACCATTCAACTAGAATTAGCAAATACACAGTATAGAAAAACTAGAAAACTCCATTTTTAATAGTGAATCATGTTACGATTTATTAAATTTATATTAAAATCAGATGCAAAGCCAATGGTCCAGCTTAGTCTGATGAAATTAAAATACTTTAAAAATAATGTTACAAGCTTTTCCATTCGAAACAAACATCAATAAGTATAATGACAACTACCCCATTCATCGGATAAAAAATAATTTTTTCGAAAATTAATGATGAAACCATAATAAAAAAGGAAATTTCGATATAAAAGCGTAATAATTCGATTTTATTACCTCCACGTTCCATGGTTATCGATAAATTAAAGGTCAGTATCACATTTCATTCAAAATTTTAAATTCAATTTAAAATGTGGTTGATCATTGTCATAACATTTTGATTTAATTACTATAAACACATTAAAAACACAGTAAAGTAACTGTATAATTTTTCAGCTTAAATCGCAACCAAATTTGAAATTGGACAATTTTTGTTGATCATGTACTGTTGCCAGACGCAAATATTTTAATAAAAATAAATAACCTATTTTACTTTTTGTCAGCATGGTGGCTGGGAAAATACAAAACTGACTGGCTGTGACAACGGTGCAAAACCTGGATGGAATTCATTTATTTTTTCCTTTGTTTTAATATTTTAACAGTTTGTAAAATTTTTAATGACAAAAACTCAGCAATAAGTTGTAGAACGATTAAATAAGAATCATGCCTATTCATTTTTAAGGATTCTAAGTTATAAATTTATTGATTTTATTATTTTAGAATCAAAATGTATTTATTTATAATTTTAAGTAGAAAAAGGTGCAAGTTATCTTATTTTGTAAAGTTATCTAGGTTTAATAGATATGCGTCTTATCCCATTAAGCAAGTAAGTTGAGACAGACTAACTGATTAATTGTTTTAATTAACTATTATCTCAAAATTATTTCATGGCAATTCAGCAAGTCTTTTTATGTGTGTACATCAAATTTCGTTCTAAAATTCGTGATTCTAATTCTTACGATACACATTTGATAAAAACTCCACCCAAAAAAAACCAATGCATGTGGACCGACTCTATATTAAGTACTCATTATTGAAAAATATGACTTTTTTCGAGTTTTTATCCCAGAAATTTTGGAAGGGCAAAACTTTTGAAAGGAATCACTATTTTGGAAACACTATCAATAGCTTTAAAAAATCAAAAACAGAAAAGACTTACAGAAGTTGTTGAAAAAAAAAATCTTTTGAATCGGGAAATTTTTACAAATTTACATTTTACAAAGCAAGTAAAGCTGATTAAATATTCATAATAAATGCAATGGATTTGTAACCCGAACCATATCTTGTAGTCGTACTTTTGGATCTAACAAAGTCGGAAAAGTTTTGGCAAAGTCGTACTTTTGGATCTAGATGGTGCTACTGAAAATATCAACAGACGTACTCTGTCTGCTTAAATCGCTGTCTTCGTAACAGCGAGTTTGTTCAGTGGCAAGCGCCATGAGGAACATTTTTTTTTCTCTCTACGTATATGTGAGTCGTGTCGTTTCTGGTCACATTTTATTTTAAATGATAATTTTGTATCGATTTGGAAAGTTCAAATGGCAAAAATTTAAAAAAAAAACTTTTAGAAGTGGTACGAAGAAAATTTCAGTAATTATTTCTTGTTATATATTTAAAAATGACATTATTCTTAAATAAAAAGAAATCATTTATAATGTTTTTAATACCAGAATCTAATACTATAATACGAGGAATGGTAGCCAAGTCGAAAATCACCCCAGAATTAATAAACTCCGGTAAACCACGACCATCGTAAACAAGGCCTCACAGCTTGTTTGTGACGTCACATGAAGAAGACGGTTGGCTACCGCGAGCGGAATCTCGGTTTCTTTTTCCTCAATGTTTTAAATTCATTTAAATAATAACTATCTTTTATAAGACATTTAGCTTGCATAAAATTCAAGATGACTTATTTCTCCCCTGTGTGAATGAATGAAACATTCAAATTTTTTAAGATTTAAATCAAAAATGTAAATTTGTAAGATAAACACATTGGGGTATTATTGTTAATTTTCTTCCTGTTTTAATAGAATTTTTTTTATTAAAAATCACTTAATCTTTAAAAATCATTTTATCTTTCTCTTTTCTTTTTAAAAAAGATAATATCTATTTAATTATATATTCTCTGTTTTTTTTAAAGTTCAAAATTAAATCAATCATTAAGATTTCAAGCTTTTGATGTTTTTTTTTTTTTTTTTGCAGTGGCAGATAATAAAAGTATTTTAAATAAATTAACATAAATATTTACTTTCCAAATTACTTATGAACTTTCAAATGTAATATTAATGTATTTAATATAAAATTTAACTTTTACACCAAATAATTCTATTGATCAAAAAGAATTGCTATAAGTTTTTATTTTTTCACATTAAGAATTGCATTCACTTAATATAATTCATACACTTTAATAAACTAGCTTTTATTATATTTGGTTTTGCATTTCATTGTATTTATAATTTATTTCAATTCAATCTCTAAAAATAGTAAAACAATACATAAATGAGCAAAAATCACACTTTGAGAATCATAAAATTTTATTTTCAGAGACAATAATAAAATACATTTTGTTTTCAAATTTTATTATACATTTAACACAGACAAATGAAAATAATTATAATACTAAATAATGTTACAATACAAACTTATAAATAAGGTTAATTATAATATTAAAAGAAATGACAAAAATCAACAAACAAATTGAACTGATATTACTGGTCATGTTTGAAAGTTTAATTTCAAATATAATTCATACATAAAATTTTCTAAATGATCAAGAATTTCTATAATTGTACCCGTTTTACTTATAAGTAATGGAAAAGAAAAATTGCCTAGATTTTTAACCTCGTGATCTGCAACATATATACGAGCTTCTAATTTGGAAGAAATTAATACAGAATGACTTACCTTTGGAGCATGAGAAGTGTCTAAATAAATAAAAATTATTTCACTTGCTTTTTGAATTATATTCCATGCAATTGATGTAAAATTTTTGAATTTTAAAATTAAATCAGAAAAAGCATTGATTTTTTCTCTCTCTTCTTTTTTTTGCTATGTCCTGAAGACTGTCATTTAAAGCTGCTTTTAAGTTTTCCATTTCTTTACGTGTTGCCCTATCCATTGGAGTTTCTCTTCTTACTTTAGATTTTGAGGAAAAGTATGACGACAAGTTAGGGAAAATTGAAGGTACAGCACCAGGTACAAGCCTAGAAAAAAAGTTTAATTTTTAATATTTAAAGAAATCAGCAACTTATTAAAATTTAAAATCAAAAACAGAATAGATGCTTTCTTAATGTATAAACTGAAAGTTAACAACATAGGTTGTATATGCGTGAAAAAGTGCCTCAAATAAACAGTGGCATTTCATTGTTTCTAAAAATTTTCAGACCTTTTATAAATGTTGCATGCATTCATAATTAAAAATTGCATATAACTAATGATATTTAAAAATAATAAATATTAATTGCTTTACATATAATCTGATGATTTATAGATAAACAAAACAACAACAAAAAACTACATTTTCTAAGAATATATGAGCATGCAATTCATATTGTTTTTACAGCTGTTTCTAACTTTTTTACATAAAATTTTAGAACAAAATATAAATTTAATCACTTTATAGTCGTGATGTATATAATTAAAAATTGTTTTTTCATTTATTAGATGATTTTAATCCTTTTTTATAAAGACCATAATAACAATATATCACTTAAGTGCTTAAAATTTTGGTGATAATTATTAAAAATTTCTGAAACATTTACCTTTTATACTCCAGTGGTGCTTGAATAAGTTCTCCTGTATTAGAATTGAATGCTTCGCTAACAGTTAAAAACTGATTTTGTTCAAAATGTTTAGCACAGACCTACATAAAAGAAACAAAAATTAGGCCTAAATCAGATTTTTAAAAATATGTATGAAGTATAATGAAAAAAGGTATCAATACGAAGACTTTTAAATATTAAGAAGAAATATTAAAAAAAGACTATCATAAGTAACAAAAAACAAAGAAAATTTTTATTTAGCTCAAACAAACAATATTATAGTTATTGGAAGCATAAGTAACTTAATCTAGAGCAAAACACAAAGATAAATGAAAGTTATATTTAATTTTAAATGTTTCCAGTTCAAACGAATGAATTAAAAACTGTATTAAAAAATCAAACTTACCCTATTATATTTAGTTGGCACGAAATTATCCCGCTTTATTGCCGAGATCCATGCTCTTCTACTGTTTTCATCGCATGGAAACGAAAGTACAAGAACATTGGGGCTGTTTTTTGAGTAATTACTTTTACAATTGGGAACGCAGCACGTACTAGGCATCTTTATTACGATAAATTAAAATTAAAATGAAAAAAAAGGATCAGAACACTTTCAAACATAACCAATAACACACTCACCGCACTTCACGACTACAGCCACCGTGAACTTACCTCACTCTTATCATACAACTTGCGTTTAGAATTTTCTAGACAATCCGTCTTCAATCGTGACGTCACGGGCTGAACGCGTTGGGAGTTGTGAGGCCTTGTTTACGATGGTCGTGGGTAAACTTGGGGGTATGTGATTTTTGGCAACGAGGAATCGATTGGCGCCGGTTTTGAAGCGCTACGGTCGAGCAGTTCGGAGTTACAGATAGGATATTTTCAAACTTTATTAGTTCGCCATAATGGCTACTTAAATTTTCAAGCGGTAGCGTGCTGCCATCTATAGCCAATATGGCGAACTAATAAAGTTTTATGTTTATGCTGTTATAGGTTTATAATATGTTTCTTATGTATGTATATATGTTTGGTTTTTCTAAATAAATTTGTCAAAAATATTGAACTTCAACACAATTCAATTTTTACCTTTACTTTACCTTTGTATAGAATAGTTCCCTTTCCAAATTCTAACTTTGTTTAGAATAGTTTACAATGGTGCACTTTAACCGGTTATCTTTTCACCAATGGTTTCACAAATTTTCTTATGGCATGTATTGTTTTGATAAATCACAATTGAAAATTTAAATCTTCGAGTTAGCTTCGATACCTGTTTTCTCCGAGTGGAGCTCGATCACCCGCTGGTATATAAAATATGTATTTTAAAAATAATATTTATAGTACTTTTAAGAGGCTCTATATTTACAGCAATTCTTCAAATGAAAACAAAGGTTTTAAATAGATTAACTCTGGATTATTCATTGATGTTAATCTTAAAATATCTTCAAAAAATTCAGCTACATTTAAAAAAGCATTTTAACATTAAAAAAATCATTATTATTTTGTAAAAATGTAATTAACTAATTTTAAGAAGAGAAGTTTTTCATTTATCTTTCATAATTTATTGTTTATGCTCCTTACATTAAATAAAAATTGCTCAACTATATTTTACTGTGCATTCGTACCTTTTTCTTTATGTATTACTAATTATCTGTAATGTTTACGTCTCATAAACTTGTGAATCTCCATAATTAAATATAAATATTTCCTCCTTTCATCTTTCCTGTCACCCCTATTTTGGCGAATTAAACCCATCCTAACGTATGCGCAAAAGCGCGGAGGGCTTTACAATATTGCAAAGCATTAAAATCAGTTCAAAAACAATAAAAATAAACAGTTTAAAACAACTTACTTATAAAAACAAAATCAAAATCTACTGCCATAGATAAACTGATAAATATTTCTTATATTACGGAAACTTTTAGCTTCCAATTGTTCCAATAGCTGCATGTTCAATCTAGAATAAAAGAAATGTTTAGTTAAATGTTTAAGATATATATAAAAGCAACCTGCGAAGATATAAATTAAGATTACTTGGCTTCTCTGCCTCATTTCAATAGATATTCCGGAAATATAAATAATAAATATATTATTTTTTAGATTTGGTGTACTTTTTTGCAATTTCAAGAAAATTAAATTATCGTCTGAATAAAATGCTGCAGAATTTTTTTTTATTATTTGATTGTGAAAGAAGTTTTATTCTCGTTTGCAAATTTTCAGTTGTTTTGTAACAGCCATAGAACTATTTATATTCAAATATTGATACTGTATAACATTGATAATTGCTAATTGAAAATGCCGCCACCACCAGAAACATTTTTATTCTTTTTAAAGACTCCTGATATGAATAAGCTATTGACATTATACCTAGATATTCACCCTGATTATGAGTGCAGCCAAAGAAGTGTATTTCATGCTAAGATACTGAAATGCAGGTACTTACTCCTTATCTTAATGTTAATTATTTATGAAAACTCAAATATCTTTTAGTAAAAGTTTTCGCAGTATAGAAACAGAAATTTCTGAAACTGTAAAATATTTTTTAGCATAATTTAAAAGCTATAAATTGTTTCTATTTCATAGAATTTAACTACTACAGCTAATTTAATTTATAAAAATTAATTAATTACTGTTATTTCATAGAAAAAGAAATCTTCTGCATTGCATCCTGTTATTTTAAGAGAAGAATATTAATGGTATTAATTATCGCACTATAAAACTTTTTTTTGAACAAATAATTTTTGCATATGGATATTACATAAAAAATGATTTGCGTAGTCACTTATTTTTTTATTTAAAATTTTCCCTTTTAACTTTAAAATGCAAGAAAAAAAGTTTAGAAGTTGTATAAGATTTTTTAAAAGATAAATGTAGATCCAAATTTATGCAGAAATATTTGCTAGAACTTTTTCTACTTTAGCCCTTTTCATTTTTATTCCTTTGTTATTATCTAATTCTTAAAACATACAGGAAGTAAGGGAATCATAAAAAAATAGGACTTCAATACGTTGAATAAAATCGGGAAGGGAAAAAAAAGCGCTGATTATGAAATGACTTTTAACATCCAAACCCCGCCTCTAAAAAAAAGAAAAAGAAAAAAAAAACACTCTTTTGAACTGCATTTGTATTCAATCATATGTGTGTGTTTGTATGTATAAAAGAGAGAGAGTAAAATTGTAGGTGAAATTTACCATATAATTCTTGCAACAAAATTGTAGAAGTTTACCATATAATTCTTGCAACAACATTGTAGAAGTGTATTATATTTTAGACCAAATCGGAATAAAAAGAAATATTTTAATTGATAGTGTTCATAGAGGTTTGTTTGTTTGTTTTTGTACATTTTTATTTACTTGAAAGGATCTATGAAGATGCTTACACATTTTTAATTATTACGTGTTTTTTTTAAAGTCCTCTTCCTAGTTTCCTTTAGCAGGAGAAACAAACGTATTTATTTTTGAGAGTACTATCATTTAAAATAAATTAAATCAAATTTTTAAAACCATATAAGCTCAGTTAAATATAAGGATTTGGCAAGTTTTAAAATAGTATAAGCATTGTTATTATCTTATAATAGTTCTAAATTTATCGCTGAAATATATCAAAATCCTTTGTTCAGGAGGAAGAGGGGTAACAGTCTTTAAAAAAATATTTTCAGAAGCTTTCCTTTATTTTTTCATTTATTTTGATCGTCAATCAAGAATAAATTTTTAACATGTAACACAGATGAATAATCATTTCCAAATACAATTTTTATATAAAAGCACGTGTAAAGATTAAGGGAAGAAACTTTATTCAATATTTTTGAATTGAAAAGCTTTAGACAAATTTATGTATCTGTAATAATTAAAATGTTTCTCTATTAAATAATAATTAATTTTTTTTATTCTGATCGATTAGTTGCCTACAATTATATCAAGGAAAGCTAATTTTATCTTAAAGCGATGATTTCAGTAAAATTCATCAATCACATAAAACTAAATTAAGAAAATTAATTTTGCTATTATTTCGAAAATTTGTGAATGGAATTTTCAGTTTTTTTTCAGCTGATTTTTTTCATCAGATTTTATTAATTTCGTCTATCTTCTTCTATAATGTTATAGAAAAAATTAGTATATTCTATAATTCTATTGATATTCTATATTTTTCTACAACAATCTTCAATAATTTCAACAATTCCAGAGAACTAATTTTCAAAGAAGCAAATGTTGTATCATGCCCATCGATAGACGCAACTTTTCCTATAAAAGCCATTATTCCAGTAAGTACCGATTAGATCAACCTTTCATCAAGCTCAGTTCTTCTAATCAGATATTATTTAATTCTGGATGAATTGTATTAATTTGTTTTGATTACGCTAGAAAGAGCTCATAAAAATATCAACGTGGGCCTTATTTCAAGAAAATATTGACTCTTAGAAATTATTCTTAGAAAAATGCTATTCTATGCCCTTTTATTATTACGCATCTCGGCGGGAATGAGTTCTTTTTTGCTTTAAATTTCATGAAACAAAAACCTATTATTTTTTATTGCCATTAATAATAATCATGTTTGGAAGATACTTGTTTAGTTAAATACGTGCAGTGGCTAATGCAACTGAAACGTGGTCAATTTCTCATTGATAACGTTGATTTCAATGAAAAAAATAATTTAGAACATAAGATTCTTCTTGAAAGAAAATCATTTTATTACAATTAATTGATTTCTTAATTCACTATTAATTTGCTTCTTAATTATTTAATTCTATAATTTCTAAGTTATAACTTTTGCGACTTTATAAAGCTTTATTAAATGGCAGAATATCCTTTATATTGATTCTAAATATTATTCAATAGCTTTTGTAGGCTATTTATTTCTTTATATCTGGATAATTATGAGTTGCATGTTCTTGTCTCTGCAATGAAAACTAATTTATTTATCCTTGGTAACATTTTATCAGCAAGTTACCTAGAACTAACGTTGTGTCGTTGTCTAATGCCATTTGACCCACCAAGCCCGAATAAGCAGTGCTTTTTCGAATGAAGGCAGAGGAGTGTGCCTTTCATTGTTAAAGCACCGTTCAGGTGAAAGGATGAATTTGCTCGAACACATACGACACAACCTTTTTTAGAGGGTGGTCGAATTCATTCATACACTCATTCATCCATCAGCAAGTCAGAATTTAGATTCAAATCAGAGACAGACTCATCCCTGATTCAGTACCCCTAGAGACATCGTTTGTTATGGGAACTTGGAGGACTTTGAAATCACGACCTATTTAACGTGCGCCAACTGCCATGAGCCAACACGGCGGTCTTTGAACAAGACGAGGACAGAACCCATGACCTTTCGGTTACGAGACTGAAGCTCTACCAACCAAGCTACCGTGGCCCCACTAACGTTTTCCTTCAGGTATGATGCCGTGATGCAAGGCAAATATTTTCAATAGTGTGCCGTTGGTCGTGTAGCCATTTACTTTTCAATTCTGAAAATTCGATTATGAAATTTCAACTTCTGAAACTGAATTGTACTTAACTTTACCTCCAAGATTTTAACAATTTTAGATTTAATTATTATCTTTAGTAAATTAATATTTTTTATTGATTTTCAGTTATTTCAACCATTATAAGATTCAACTTCTTTCTTGTTGTCTGTTCTTGGGTAATCAGATTGATTGGTTCAGACTTGGGTTGTCTGTTCTTGGGTAAAAGTGATAATTTCAGCTTAAGCACCAATTATAATCCTTGTTATGAGCCTTTATTCAAGTCTTTTATTTAGATACACAAGAAAATCTCAAAAAGAAAACCGAATCAACCTAATAATTGATATTCAGATATTTAATAATAAAAAGGAAAAGAAAGGGCGAGAAACCTGGAAAGTTACTAGAAATGAATCCAATAAACGAATACATCTTGAATATCATAATATATGCTAACGAATATGTCATAAACTGAATAAACTCTAAATCTATATATATATCTATACTTATAATAAAGCTCAATATGTGTGTGTGTTGGCGCTCTACAGGCCAGACCGTTGGACCTACAGCTACCAAATATGGTACATGTATACGTTGGAGGTCGGGAATGTGCACTTTGGAGCCCTTTTTTCAAATTTTTAATTAGAATTTGAATTAATTAAAATTTAAGCGAAATTTCGACGTTTTTCCGCTATAACTTTCGAAAAAATTATCGCACAAACATGATTTTTACATCTATTTAAAGATTAAAAAATTAGCTTACTAATGGTATCAGTGTTTTAATAACTTAAGCTTCTACTTTTAACGAATTTTTAAAGAAATATTTTAACCATGTTTTTTTAGCACGTGACTGGATAAAATAAAAGAAAACAATGGCGGAAGTTCAAATAAAAAAAACTATCATCGTAAATTAAATCTAAAGAAATGTAACTTTCAGCACGGGACTGGATAAAATAAAATAAGTATAAAATGTGATATTTTCTAAAAAAATAAATGCAAAGCAAAGGTTCTATGATCGTTTGCAATATCTAAATCGTTAATTCAACAAATCTTCTTTATTTACGGTCAACCTGATTGAATTTAGACAGGATATGCATTCAAATTCCGGTCCAATGACCAATTTGTAAAATATTATTCATAGGCATATATATTGTTTAAAACTATTAATTTGATCTAAATGAAGTAAATAATTACAATTTATGTAGCGTGAGTCAAACAATGCATTTATGAATAATAAATTTTAGATTCCTTCATACTTTACACTTTGATTCATATTTTACAAAATATTTTTATTAATATTTTAAATAAAAGTTGCCACATCAATCAGTCTTCTAAATCAATAATTAAAACTGACTGATTTATAAAATTAAAGAATATTATTAGAAAAACATGTTCTTTTAGAACTTTCCATCCATCATCTTAAAGAAAATATTAATTTCAGGCCTATCAATGCAAGGAATTACTTCAAGGCTATTGAATATGTGATTTAATTGAAAATTTTAGAACACATTATTCATGGTGAACCAGCTGGTCGCCAAAGGCGGCTAGTAATCAATAAATCATTTTTATTCCTACGCAAACTGATTCTTTAAAGTGTGAATTAGCAAATATTTTCTAATCGAGTTATTAGCATTTTATATATATCTTTCAAAAGCAAGTACCCAAACTTTTATAATAAATTCATACCGATTTCAATTGGTATAAAACTGTTCAAAACTGTTACTTAAGGTATCCGACTACGCTCGAAGCAATATTTTTGAAATATAGGATTTTCTAAATACTATTTAAAAATATGGTTTTTACATGTATTGTCAAATATAATACAAAATAGTATAATTACAAAAAGATTATTAGAAAATATAATATTTTTTAAGAAATAAAAAAATTTGTAGTAAAATTTAATCAATTTTTACCAAAATGGTTAACACTTTTCACAAAATTTCATTGCAACAGTCTTATTTTTCTTTGCACACAAATTATGGAATAGAGTCATGAATGAAATGAACCAAAATCTAAGAAAAAAAATTGAGATACAAAGAACTAATTGGTAAAAATATAGGTATATATGCATTTTTTCCATAAATTCACAACTCAGTTTTTCTAAAAACACCTATAAATGAACTGAATATTTTACCAACTATGAAACGTTTGGGTGATTTCATAGCCCGTATTATTTAAAAAACACCTTGAAATATTTATGTAAATACCTCTATTGTTTTTTCAGATATTATGTTAATAGCGGAGAAATTTTATGAAATCGAAAGTTTTGAAAAAAATGAAGTGAAATACAAATTTTAAGCTGAAAAATAAGTGACCCTGGATGATAGGCCAGTCCTACATTTTCCTAGAAAAGATAAACTGTTTTGGAAAGAGGAAAGTCTGAATTACAAGAAATAGTAATTTTAAAAAATTCGTTAATGTGGTCGATAACCAACGTTTTTAACGTAGTCGGTTACCTTAACTGTTTCTTGGTAGAAATTCAAAAATTTCTTTTCGCTTATTAAAATATAGTCTACAAGATCAACGACTCGGTAAAATTCTGATTATAAAAGCAATATCTGATGAATCCAATCATGAACTATTAAAAAATGTATAGAGTTGAAATGAGCTCATAGCGTAAATATGAAATGGGTTTAAATTAGAATGGGGAAATATTTTGTCTAATTATTTGTACTTTTTTAATAGAAAGACAAAATTCACTGCAATGAATTCAGAAGCAATTGCAAAAAAATGTGCTTAGAAATAGTATCAGCAGAAGAAACTACAATAGCAGCCTTACAAGAATGTCTTCAGTATACATTTACTGTAAAAATGGCCCCTTCCTGGAACATTGTAGAAAAACTTTTAGTAAGAGGTACAAATATTTCTTAATACTTTTTTGCCATTAAATTTATCTAATGTTGTTCTTATGAAATATGTTACAGTATGAAATTATCCTAATTTAGGTTCTGAATTCTTGATTTTGGAGGGCCCCTTGAGTGCCGTTAGTAAGTATAATATTAAATACAGTTTTACGAAAAATGTATTACATTTTACAAAAACAATAACCAGCACGAGTTTTTTTTTAAATTTATTTTAAGAAATATAACGTGTTATAATTTGTAGTAACCTTAGAATTGCTAAGGAGAATAATATTTAAAATAAATAGAAGAAGAAGAAAATATATAAACTATTCATAGGCCTCGAGATTCGAACTGAAGACCTGCAAAATATTCTGGAACGCTCTACCATGCCATCCGCGAAACCACACATTCTTCAAGCAATAGATAGGTGTAAAGTTAGTCCGCAAGTTCGATTAGCCATCCATATTTAGAAATACGATAGATTCTCGTCTGAAAGCACAATGTCACGAATAAAAAGGGTTTCTGCGCATGTGTAAAATACTGACATCTAAAAATTGTATTAATTTTATTTATATTTTGAGAAAAAAAACTTTATTTTCGGAAGTATAACCTGTAGAATAAAACTTTTAGTAATTTTAGAATTACTTAGGATTATGAAATTTAAGATAAATAAATAAAAATACTTGTGACATCTGATTTTCAAACTGAAGATCTAAAAATACTCTGAACCGCTCTTCCACTCAATTCATTTGGCCATACATCCTTCTAGAAATGAAGAGAAGTAAGCTTCCAACTGAAATTACCCATTCATAGTTTGATATACTCTGAGATCCTGGTTTTATAGCTCAATGTTTTGATTATAATCGGTTTTTGCGCGTTTACAGATATAAAGTTTTTAATGATTTTTCAGTCCATGAAATCACATATAGTCTAGCAAAAATTATGTTAAAGATTCAAGCAAATTAGATTAATCTTTCATTGTTTTAAATACAAATTAGATTAATCTTTCCTCGATTTTCATTTGTTTAAAATGTTAGTGCTTTGAATAGTAGCTTTTTCTGTGCCTGGGCAAGATGTTGACATCTACAAATCATACTAATTGCATTGATAGTTTAAAATAAAATTTTATTTTTTGAAGTTATAACCTGTGGAATAACACGAAGTAACTTTAAAATTACATATGAGAATGATTTTCAAAATAAATTAAAGAAAGGGGGAAAATATAAAATGTATCCAAATTCCCTGAGATTTCCAAAGTTCCGGGTCGTTCACATTTGATTTCATTTCCTTATATATATATATTCAGATTTATTCTAGCGTAAATGTATTAATCAAAGAATGTGTGGCTCCTAATTTCATGTAGGGTTATAATATCTAATAATTTCCGAAAAAAAAAGACTTTAAATTTTACTAACAAATATTTTTTCAAAGACATACTTTTTTTTATAAAGGAACCCATTGTCACTCAGATTCTTCATATTTAATATAAGTGTATCAGCATTATTGTCTGTTAGACTACTAATCTGCATAGAAATAATGCAGTTGATTATTTTTGGCTTTCTTATCTCTTATTATTTGTCTTTTTGTTTTAATTGATTAATTTCATTAAAGATACTAAGAACACCTGAAATAACATATGGAGTTTAGTTATTTTGTTATCAAAATAATTTTTCTAAAAAAAGTGATATTTAATGATAATTTTCATTTTTAGAAATGGAAATTTTTGTAACTCATCGAGAAATCAGCCTGTGCCTTCAACCTACCTGCATAAAACTTCCCATGATGAAGGTACTAAAGTTACTTGAAATTTCTTTTAAAAAAAATAAGATTGAGGTACTTTTATCAATATTAATGCTCTATATATTGTAACGGATACATAGAGCATTAACGAATACTTCCAGAGTTCTTTTTTCTATTTGTTGTTTGATAAAGAAATACAATCAACAGGCTTCAGTAGAAAACAAAGGTGACCTTTATTATACACGAATATAAAAACAACAAATATATAGGTGATACGAACACGGGCAACACACAGCAGTATCCTAAAACAATAGTAGCCCACAAATAGTAATTGGTAGTAATAACAACCACAACTCACAAAGCTACCAGACATAATTCAGCAGGAGAAGGGAATCTACGCATCTTCAATGTATGGTCTCTACAAACGTCTGCAATTTTCCAGTCTCCTCGCTTTAGCTGTCTTCAACTGCAAACTCACTTCTACAAGACTGGCTACTCCTCACACGACTCGATGCTGCTTCTACAATAAACACCAGGACTCGGCATACAGATCAATTCAACATCGCTTGAGCTCTACTTGCATTTCGCTGGACTGATCCAACTATTCGTCACTGACTTTTTCCAAGATTATGACTCGTTCCACGATCGACTGAGGCTTGAGACTGCCTCCCAGTGGCAGACAGAGAACCTTCTGGAACAATCGGGCATATCTCGACTCCTATTAGCTCAACCGCTAAAATTCTGTAAGTTTCCAGTGATGTCTATTTTGTTACCAAGTTTCTTGCTAAGTTCTGAGATCGCTGCCTCGACATCCGATGAGTATCCAACAGATCTGTTCGTTAAACGATCTTCCCAGTGATTGAACTAACCGTGTTAGGAAGCAACGTTACAGATTTGTAACATTATGTTAACGGTTATGTATGATGGTCCGTCGCTTTAAAAAATACTTATGTATTAAACAACTTACCGGGTGTTTTTAGGCAAAGTATGAAATGTGAGAATTATTACATACTTTTACCAGACATTCTGAGCTATAACCAGTTATTCTACGAAATTACGAATGTTATTTAGGCAAGAAGTGGAGAAGGGTCATGATAAAACTATTATTTAAAGGATGGAAATCTCGTAAAAATTCGAAACGTATTTTGAAAAAATAATGATAGAGTGCTTTTTAAAAAGTTGTTATTCTAAAAACATAAAAAAGGAGAAGTTATACAAAACAAAATATAGGCCTTTCTTTTTAAAGAAAGCGAGATTTTCTTGTAAAAAAATAATTATTCATTAAAAAAAACAATTGTTTCAAGCTGATAAGCTGCAAACACATTTTGAATTACATTTTATTGATTTTTTTTATAAACACATTTCATACTTTGGAGCTTTTATACAAATTTCACAGTTTGTTTCATACAGACATTATATTACTCCTTGATCACTTTTCCTGTACTAAGCAATTCCGACCTCCCGTAGAAGGATTTCGTGATCAAGAATCTTTAAATCTACGTAAGGATAGAATTTTTGTATACAAAATTTGTTATTTCAAAATTTCTTCAGAATTTCAGAATTAGTAGAAAGTCTCCTACCTCATTTATTTCAAATGCTATTATGAATCTACTTTCCTTTGTCGATGTCATTGGACTTGGGCAGAATTTCCAAATAAGAAAGGGAATGCTTTCTTGAATTTATTTCCATTTTGGGAACTTGCATTTTGAGACTGATTACAGAATTATTTTTATCTTCGATAACATTCTCGGTTTTGAAACAAGTTATGCACAAAATATCCTCTCTCATCATCTTTACTAGCATAGCCACAAAGAGTAGGATTTTTTTTTTTTTTTGCCAACATTTCATGTACGTGTGCACAATACTGGTTTCATTTAAATACCCAAGTAGCAGAAATAAAAAATTCTTTATTATACATGTCATAATCCACCATCATCCCATGTCAATTCAACATCAAGTTTTGAAAAAAGTTCCATTTCTTGTAAAGGAAATGTATTTTAAAATTTATCATTGAACATTTTAAAAAATACTTAGAAAATGTGTAAAGTGAATCTTTGCAGTCATTATTGTATTAAATGCATCTTATTATTCATTGCAATGATTTTTCTAATTGCCATAAAGAAATGATATCATCTATGCGCAATATAAAGAATATAAAAAAAAAACCAGTTTAGATATAATTTTTTTTTTCTTTTTTTCAGATCGAACAATATATAAAACCTGAACAAATGACATCTTCTTTCGTGCATTTAGAAGAGAAGTGCTTTGTTTTACCAAGGTATATATTTTTCATAAAAAATATACTTAACAGTTGATGAAACATGAAAGTTATATATGACAAGATATATATATGCCTCTCATAAGCAAGCTTTGTCTATAAAAGTACATCAGCATGAAACTTAGCTTTTTTATAAAATGAATCAAGTCATAACCAGAAATTTTTCAGAGAAGCATTTTTATTACAGAATTTTTCATGAAATTGTTTTAGAATTAATTAAAATGATTTTTTTTATTTCATAACTCATTAGTGATTTTTAATTATGTATATATAATCACTTACTATTAACTAATTTGTGTGGAACAGGTAAAATCCATTTCTTAACTTTTATCGAAGAATATAAATATTTTAAACAAATAAACTCATAAAAAGGAGTGATAAACGAATAAAATTTAGCATGTAGACTTTACACCAAAATTCTAAATAAGTGATTATATCTACCATAAATTCCGTCAACGGCAAGCCCATCGATTCATTCTATTGTATGTTAAAACGACAATTGAGAGATAGGTGAGATTTGTTTTGTGATTTTATCATAATATGTATATACACAAAAACTTATAGATTTTATGATTATTTGTAGTAATTTTGTCATGGCAATTTGAACTTTACATTAAATTTTATACCAAATCATTATAAGTTTTGTTAGTTTTTCTATTCATGGTTATGTGATCATTATAACTCAAAAAAGTTATAAGCTAAAACACCTAAAATTAATACCAAAACGTTGCGGCTATTTTCCAATATATCAATATAAAATGAGAAATGCGTCATAATATTTTGTATTTTAATTCATGATTTTTTTGATATTTTTAATATTTCTTTAGTATGAAGCAAGGAATGATAACCGCAGTGTCAAAAACTCCTCAAATTACAAGAAGCTTCAGAAACTATTCAGATATACAGAAATATTGGAAAGACATGGTAAGTAGTTTTCAATTACTCATATGTGAAGATAAGTAAATATCATTATTATTAAACCAAAAATTTTTTTAATGCCTTCATTAACAGTATTAAAAAATTGTATTAAAAGGGAAAATGTTATCATTTAGCTCACATTTACTAAATAAATTATACAATGTTCTGAAAAGCGACATAAAGGTCTTATCACAAAGCAAAATATCGTCTGCACTTTCCGTCAGCAGTTTTCCGTTTCCACCCTCATAACTGATCAAGAAAGTTTTTCGTCATCGACGACTTTTTCTAACCAGCTTGAAAATGCCATCGATAGAGACGGAAATATTGTTCGCAAACGAAATTCAACCAATCATGTGACACTTTGAAGTGACGTCACTTTCGTTATCGTTGCTGACGAAAATGGCAGACGATATTTCGCCATGTGATAAGGCCTTAAAAGCAACAAAATTTTCATAGAATTAAAAAAGTTACTCAAATTTCATTTCAAAATATTTTAATTTATATAAATCCTGTTTTTTCCACAATTGCCCGCTTTATAAATCTAAATCTCTATTCCTTCGAAATATATAGAATTATATTAGATCATATTGAAATGTTCGAGATTTTTAAATGTTTGATCATACCAGAAAAAAATTTCAAATACAAATTCCGCATGTTAAAACATAAGGCTTAATTTAAATTTATATTATGTTTTAGAAATATATAAGTACATTTTATGACTTTTTTCTTCTTTTAAAGCTCAAATTGCCAAAAATTTAAAGTCTGCCATTTCATGAACTTTCATTAAATAAAAGTTTTAATAAAAGACGAGAGCTCTAAATTTGATTTTTTATTGGTTGCATATAAAAATACAAAGCCTTTAGATATTTAAAATTGATGTTCCAATGAATGATAGTTGCTCAACAGAATCAGGTCTTGGACAAATATAAATTAAAATTGCAGGAATGATCTTTACTCGACTTTTTCATACACTAACTCAATAGGGTTGTTTTGTGTCTCATGGTATAATGGCGGCAAGAGAGTGTAAATATTTTTGACCCCTACCTTTTGAATAATAGAAAATTTGAGTTCTAAAAAATGTATGTAAATTGAGTTTTGAAAATTTTTTGTAATCTTCATTTATTTATTTATTTCGGTTTCATTTGTTATCGTACACTAGATAATATTTTGGTATGAATTTCTCAGCTTTTGTTGGTAGTATTACGAATTTAAATAATTTTGAATCATTAAATAGCCTTCATCTTTTATTAATACTACATTTTCTATACTTATAATAAAGCTCAATGTGTGTGTGTGTGTGTGTGTATGTGTTGGCGCTCTACAGGCCAGACCGTTGGACCTACCGCTACCAAATTTGGTACATGTATACCTTGAAGGTCCGGAATGTGCACCTCGGAGCCCTTTTTTCGAATTTTTAATTTTAATTAGAATTTGAATTAATTAAAATTTAAGCGAAATTTCGACGTTTTTCCGCTATAACTTCCGAAAATATGATCGCATAAATATGATTTTTACATCAATTTAAAGATTAAAAAATTAGCCTTCTAATGGTATCAGTGTTTTAATGTATAACGTAAGCTTCTATTTTTAACAAATTTTTAAAGAAATATTTTAACCATGTTTTTTTAGCACGTGACTAGATAAAATAAAACAATGCCGGAAGTTCGAATAAAAAAAATGTCATCACAAAATAAATATACAGATATGCAACTTTCAGCACGTGACTGGATAAAATAAAATAAATATAAAATGTGATATTTTCTTTAAAAAATAAATGCAAAGCAAAGGTTTCTACAATCGTTTACAATATCTATATCATTAACTCAATAAATCTTCTTTATTTACGGTAAACTTGATTGAATTTAGACAGGATATGCATTGAAATCCCGACTTAATGGCATATTTATGCAATCGTTTGCAATATCTGCATCATTAATTAAATACTTTTTTTTTTCACTTTCTCGCTTTCTTTAAAAAAACATATTTAATATTTTGGCAACATCATCGAATTTTTTTTTTAATATTTAAGAAGCATAATCGGTGGTTAAAACTGACTGATTTATAAAAGTAAAGAATATTATTAGGAAAAGGTGTACTTTTAGAACTTTCCGTCCATCATCTTAAAGAAAATATTAATTTCAGGTCAATCAATGCCCGGAATTACTTCAAGGCTAATGAATATGTGATTTAATTGAAAATTTTGGAACGCTTTACTCATGGCGAACCAGCTGGTTGCCAAAGGCGGCTAGTACTACAATAAATCTTTTATTGATACTACATTTTACTACAATAAATCTTTTATTAATACTACATTTTATTTCAATAAATCTTTTAAAGGCTTTTAAATTATATAGCAAATATTAACTGATAGAATTATCGACAAATTAGTAAACAAGGCAGTTTTAACATTCACAATTTTTTAAACATAACGCAACATCGAAATCTTCTACGATCTGCTATAGTGCAGGTCAAAATGCATATTCATTAGAGTGGGAAAAAAAGATTAAGAGAAAATTCCAAATAATAATAATAATGTATGTCGTTCGAGGAAAAAGAGAAATAAGTTATTAATCTAAGAAATCTGAAACAAATGTTCTCATACACAAGATAATTTTCTCACAGTAACTTATATTTTTTATGTAAATATTCTTAATCATTCAAGAAGGTTTAAAAAGTTATTAAATTAATTTATAATTTATCCTATTAACCTCTAGTACCTTAAAAAGCATCACAGTCACAATTTTGTATGTATTTTTCTAATTTCTTTTGTCTGTACATACTTTAAATAATTTAGTAAGCATTTGTTGAGCGCATTTTTGTCTGTTTCAGTATGGTTACCTTTTGCCAAATGTTCCAGAAGAACGCATTAAATATTTTAATGTGGTATTTCGAATTCCAAACGCTATATCCTACACGTATCCTTTGAATAATTTTCATGAATGAGAAAATACTTTTGGTGTTTAGTAGTATTTTTGCATTTAAACAATTTCATTCCTAATGATGCCAAATGGAATCATCGTGTTCAGTTTTTTCTTTTCTTTTTTTTCTATCTTTTCTTTTCTTTTTTCCCCCTAAACTCTTCATTGATACTAAATGGATGTGATTAAATCTTACAATTTTTTTTCAAATTATTATTTATTCTTACTAACAGATAAATTAATAATTTTTATGTATTAACGAACTGCCTTTTTGAATTGGCTACATTCAACAAAAGATATTCAAATAAAAAAATATAATAACACAATGTAATTATAGGTATAATTTCGTTCTTATTATTTTTAAATATATTAAAATATTTTATCTGCGAAGTCAATAAATATATTTTTTAAGTTGAGAGTAAGGTTTTAATAAGCATTATCGGGCTCCTTTCTTCCTTTCTTAGTTCCTTCCTTTTAATGACTGTTTGTGGATAGATTTTTGTCTACTATTTTAGAAGAATAAGAAAGAAGCTAGTAATGTGCTTGTATTCGTTGTAAAACCATATCGAATAGTGAAATTACTCTTACATTACTCGAAATTACAGGATAAACGCGCCATTATATCATATATTTCCGAGATGAACTTATAAAACTAAAATTTATAAAATCGAAACAAAGAAGAAAAAATCAAACTTTCTGAAGTATTTTGCGAATTCTTTCTGCAATTATCTCAATAAAATTACTAATATTACTAAACTAAAATTCTACAATTATCTCAATAAAATTACTGATATTACTAAATTAATACTCTGCAGTTATCTCAATAAAATTACTAATATTACTAAATTAATATTCTGCAGTTATCTCAATAAAATTACTAATATTACTAAATTAATGTTCTGCAATTATCTCAATAAAATTACTGATATTACTAAATTAATACTCTGCAATTATCTCAATAAACTTGCTAATATTACTAAATTAATGTTCTGCAATTATCTCAATAAAATTACTAATATTACTAGATTAATATTCTGCAATTATCTCAATAAAATTACTAATATTATTACATTAATATTCTGCAATTATCTAAATATAAT
>JAPMOQ010039003.1:0-13882 GCA_026543055.1 Argiope trifasciata
CGGAATGAAATCCTAATTAAATTTATGTAAAATAAGATCTAATCAAAACTAATAGAAACTTTTACTATAAATTGGTACCGAATTGCTTAAGGGAAAAATAAATCAGCAGATTATACCATCAATGCAATCGGTTCTGATTCAGGCATATGAACTCACTAGAAACAAGATGTTTGGAATGTTGATAAATGTAATGGTGAATTATAGACATAAAATGCTAATATTTGTGTGGTATCAGAAGTAATTATATTGTTACCTTAAGGACTTTAAAACAGTTCAGTTGCGAATATTAATAAGTGATTCTGTCTTCTCGAAATGAAATCCTAGTTAAATTAATGTAAAATAAAATACAATCAAATATAATAGAAAATGTTACAGGAAATTGTACTGAATTGCTTTAGGAAAACTTAAGTCAGTAGATTATACCATCAATACAACGGAAAAACTGACTCCGATTCCGGTAATGAAGTCACCAGAAACAAATGTTTGGAATGTTGAAAAATACATTAGTGAAATATAGACATGCAATGCTAATATTTGTGTAGCATCAAAAGTAACTATATTGTTACCGTGTACTGATTTTTCTTAATGCATAATTTTTCAGGTAAGAATAGGGGAAACAGAATGACAAAGGAGTGTGAAATCGTTTTTTAGATATTGGAAATAGTTTTCATAGAATTCTTGTCGCCATTATTTTGCTTAGATTTTAACTTCCACTCATGGAATGTAGTGCCTACCATTGACTGTCTTATGTCCTTCGTCTATGGCAGTTTCAATAAGTTTAATATTTATTGAATTTCATCCTCTTAGAATATAATGAGAAGCCTAAAACCTAAGAATTTTCAAAAAAATAGATTTAAAAAAAATAAAAATAGAAAGTATATTACAAAATTCAACTTAATCCATGGAAATTAACCTTAAATTATTGGTAAATTATTTGATCTTCATAATTGAAAAGCTTTTCAAAAATATTGTTTTTCACATTGAAATGGAAGGTTCAACATAATAAACAAAGAAACCTCAGATTTTAAGTATTTAAAATAACTAAGTGAAACAGTGTAATTCCGAACAAGAAATAGCATAGGTATCGAATACGTTCATTTGAAATATTTTCGGAAAAACTTTAATTAATATATTATTTGACTCCTTTTTAAAATAAGGATTTATATATATACGTTCTGCACTTTTAATAGTCTATTTCCATGCGTGTTATATTTCTGAAATGTACAACTGAAGATCTATTCAAACATCAGTCACATGCATGTGAATGTTTTTTTTATTTATTTTTTTAAATATAATATTTTCTTCAATGCTTATACATGGATCTCGGTTTGGAAATACAACAGAATTTGCTTCGAGTGCAAATATTTTACGTAAATTGTTATCCAAAATACATCGGATAAAGAATGATATAAAAATTTTAATTTTTTGTTCTATGAAAGGTCCAGTTTATAAGAGGTCATTCCATGAGAAACTGGATGGACATCTTAACTTTGAACTAGTTTATAATTATGTTAGAGATAATTGATATTTAACCTCAATATTTATTTTTCTGTCCCTTATCATACTAAAATCACTTAGTAAAATCACTTTGACTTAGTAAGAAAAATATGATTGTATATAGTGCATTAATAAGAAAAATCACTAAATGTTTTGATTTTACATCTATATCATTTACAAATTAAATTAAAAAAAAAAACTCTTGAAAAATATTAAAACTGAAAAAATGATCCAAGGAAAATACTGTCAAAATATAAACATATTTTTATTTCAAATTTAGATCTTCTGTAAAAGATAACTTTTTAGAAAATAATATATATATTTAATAAGGTTTTCAAAAATTAGCTAGTCAATTTCAGTAAAGGAATACAGAAGTCATTAACATAAGAATTGTTGTTTTATAAAATCTATTCATATACATAATCTATATCTATACTTCTAATAAAGCTCAATGTGTGTGTGTGTGTGCGTGTGTGTGTGTGTGTGTTGGCGCTCTACAGGTCAGACCGTTGGACCTACAGCTACCAAATTTGGTACATGTATACCTTGGAGGTTGGGAATGTGCACCTCGGAGCCCGTTTTTCGAATTTTTAATTAGAATTTGAATTAATTAAAATTTAAGCGAAATTTTGGCGTTTTTCCGCTATAACTTCCGAAAATATTATTGCACAAACATGATTTTTATATCCATTTAAAGATAAAAAAATTAGCTTTCTAACGATATCAGAATTTTAAATTTATAACGTAAGCTTCTATTTTTAACGAATTTTTAAAGAAATATTTTAACCATGTTTTTAGCACGTGACTGGATAAAATAAAAGAATGCCGGAAGTTCAAATAAAAAAAACTATCATCGCAAAATAAATCTAAAGAAATGATACTTTTAGCACGTGACTGGTTAAAATAAAAGAAACAAAAAATGTGATATTTTCGAAAAAAATAAATGCAACGCAAAGGTTTCTATAATCTGTTGCAATTATCTAAATCATTTTATTCAACAAATCGTCTTTATCTATGGTAAACCTGATTGAATTTAGACAGTATATGCATTGAAATCCCGACTTAATGGCATATTTCTATAATCGTTTACAATATCTGTATCATTAATTCAATATTTTTTTTTCTTTTTCGCTTTCTTTAAAAAAAACATATTTAATATTTTGGCACTATCACGGAAAAAAAACATTTTTAATTTCAGGCCAATCAATGCCCGGAATTGCTTCAAGGCTAATGAATATGTGACTTAATTGAAAATTTTAGAACGCATTACTCATGGCGAACCAACTGGTCGCCAAAGGCGGCTAGTTTTATATAAATTAAGCTTTGAAATTGTATTAGAAGCAAATCTTTTTAAAATGTGGATTGATTAAACTCGCTTATAAAAAATTAATCGTTACATTATATCGAATAATTCAGATATTTCAAAAGATCGTTAGACAAATTCATTTAAGTGTTTTCATTCAGATCTAAGGATATTTCTTATTACGAATGCAAAGTTTTTCGAAAATATTCGCATTCTTACTAATAAATTTGGTAATAAAACATGACAAAAGGCTCACAAAATCTTGTTCTGAAACTAATTTAAGTAATTTTTTTAAATATATGAAAAATATAAGCCAGATTATTAGAAAATGGGAAGGCAATCAGGCCATCATAGTCATTAGATTACCTTATAGAAACGGAAAAATAATTTTAAATGCTGAAAAACAACCATTGCACATAACAATTTAAATATTTCTATTCAAACAAAAAAACACTATTATATTAAATACGAAATATCTCAGCGTATTTAGTGTATTGAAGTTGTTTTGGTAGTAATACAAAAACGGAATACTTTTAAAATTATACAAAGAAAATTATAACTTTTCTGAAATATAGATCTTTTATAATATATTTTAAATTATATTATGCTTAAATATAAACCTTTAATTCCCTTAATTCGATTCCGCTAATGGGTTTTTTAGATTATTTCGTAGAAATAGAAAAATTAGTCGAATATCTCAAATGTATATCTCGCAAATTAATATATATATGTTTCCACTTGGAGGGAAACAAAAATATGATATTAGTGAAAAATATTATATTCTATTATGCTGTAATATAACATGAAAAAACATCGAATTTTGTTCTCAAATTAAATTACAAAACATAATACTCTGTGACAATCAAATTTAATTAAAAAAATATATCGTGTTTATAAAATGAACTAGAAAAAATATTTTGTCACCCAAAAGGAATTTAGAAATGAAAGCAAACAACTCAAAACAATTATTAGATTATTCAATCAATTCAAAAATGCTTCGTTCAGAAATAAATAGGCTACAATTTTATAAAAAAACATTAGAACGTATTTACTTTTCCGTTGATAAATTTAGTAATTTTTCCTGGAAAACATACGTAAAATCTTGTTCAAATTTAAACTACGACTCTATTATGATTTTCTATTATGAACAAATACTTAAATATTAATTATTTTCAAATTGTCTGATAAAAATTAGAGTATTATTTTAAAGCAATTGAAGAGTAATTTTTGTGAAAGAAGAGCCATTTCAGGGAACATTGTAATGGCTCTTATTTGATTCAGAAAACTATCGTTATTTTATATGAAATATGTTCGATTATATTTGCGTTTCTGCCGATAAATTAGGTAAAAATTTGGACAAAAATAGTTCGTGAAACAATTTCTTAAAGTAAATTTAAATCAATTTTGATGTTCTTTGAGAGAAATAGTTTTAAAAACATTCTAATAAATAATTTTCTTAAGTGATTCCCTAGAAACATATTATTTAGCATTAAAATTTGGCAACACATGAGTTAATTTTTCTTTCGAGATGCAAACGATTATTTTTTAATGCAATTGTATTCACGTATAGTATATGTAAAATGGTTTGCAATAAAATTTTAGCCTTCATATACTTTAAAAGGTTGATATTTGTTTTATCTCGAAAAAAAGAATATTTTAATATAAAGGAGGATATTTTTCAACAAATTTCCTTTCCTTGTTTTGCTTGTAAACTTTTTATACCAAAGCTATAAAAAATGTGTTATCTTTTAAGTAACTTTAAAAAAAACACATCTGGTTATGAAATTCCATCATGCAAATAGAAAAGTGATTCTAAAATCTAAAAAGCATTCACTCATCAATTTAACTAAGCAACCAAATGAATTTTTGAAAAGCATAGTATTTAATAAAATCTAAAGTTTTCATAATTATTTATCTGATAATAAATAACGCTTGGAGAAACTAAGCAAAATCTTGTTCGCAAATTTCTTCTCAGGTCATAAATTTACCAGACTGGAGGTCAGACATTTTCAAGGAAAATGAAACGTAATTCTATTGCAATATTGATTAAAAGTAGAATAATACCGTTTTCTTCACAAAATAGAAAAATTTTAATGGGTTAATTTTTTTACTAATTCAAATTATTAATGCAAATAAATAAAATAAAAGTCTTTATAAAGAGCACTCTGTTTTGTTGCCATACGTGTTTCTAAAAGATAAATTGGGAGAAAGATTCACTTTAAAAATGCTTCTTTAATTTATAAGTCTCTTTAAAAAAATAATTTACTATTTATTATATTTTAACAATGGCAGGAAAATTTATAGTTAGTATTAAAAAAACTGTTTTGAGGTTTTTAAAAGATAAATAAGCTTTTAGATAAGTAATAGTCAATATAAATAAAAAATCTTTTAATGCTTTAGGAATATTTTTAAGGAAAACATGGTAATCAGGAAAAATGTTGGATATATAATTTTATTAATAGTAATAAATTTTGAAATAAGGTAAAAAAGGCATAAAAATAAAATCATAAGGAAAATATTTTCAGCAAGTTAATTTATGGAATAATCTTTAAATACATTACATGTTATGAAATAAAATATCGATGGAGAGGGTGGGGGGGTTAACCTGAATAGTATTTGAAAATATCGATTGAATTTCCGTTTTTTAATGTTTTACAAATTCTTTGATTAGTTACATTAATATCCCGTTTTAAAACAACATTAGAGTTATTTTAAGACATGCCTCGTAATTTTGAACTAGGATGAATTTGAGGATGACACTTCTCCCTTCATACAATGCTACACCAGAGGCAGGAGGTTTGGCTTAATCTTAACTTGTACCAGTGCCGCTTACATGGAGTTTCTTCGATGGAGCAGAACCGATAGGAGTGTTCAAGAACCTGAAACCAACCGGTTCTGATGCCGAGATCTTACCACCAGGCCACCAAGATCGTACCAACAGTATTTGTAAACTCCCAATTTAGTATTTACAATACTATTTAATTAGCATGCATATGACGAAGTACCTTCCTAATGAATTCATATTTTTAAATAAAAATTATTTTGAATACGAGAAAGTACTATATGATCTTATATGGGTTACTTTGAAATTAAAAGTTTTATTTAGTAAATCCTACTGTGTGTTGATAAATATATTGTCGTTGTTGATTAGTGGCAAGAGATGACCTCTGGTGAAGAAAATACATTTTATATGGTCAATCCTTAACTTCTATAAGAGGGTTTCAACTCTTCTTGGACTAGTGAATTCCAGACACAAACTAGGACACCAACCGGCACAGTTGTCATGCTTTGAGGGAAATCATAATTTCGTTTTAGTTCTCAGTTTAAACACGGCATGGATCTCAGAGACCATAATCAAGAAGGATGATCGGAAAGCGTGTTCAAAAACAAAATGGACACCTAATGGACATGCGCAGGATAGAGTAGAGGCTTTTATAGAGAGCTCCATCCAATTAACTTGTGGAATTATTTGAGCACAGAACAATCATTAACGTCGGTTGTGTACTGTGATTCGCTCCAAAGTCTACGTACGCTCTTCAAGAACCAAACACCTGGACTACTCAAGGATGGTGTGATTCTGTTCCATGATAACGCAAGTTAACACACCTCCAGGGTCACACACACGGAAATGGCCAATATCGTGGAAGTATCTCGGTTATCCACCCTACAACCCGGATATATAGCTCTGCGATTTTTATGTGCTGATCCCCTGAAAAAACATCCGAAAGGAAAGAGCTTCAACTCAGATGGAGAACTCAAGAATGCTGTAAAGGACTGAGTCTTATTCTGATCATAGAAATTCTGGAAATCAGGAATCCTTCGGCTCGTTAATGAATGGGATGGTCAAGTAGAGGCTTATAGTATATAATTTGAATAAAGTCTTCATTTATATACTCAATATCATTTCGTGCCTTTCCATTTGAGCACCCCTTCTAGTTTTTTTTTACTTGAACTCTTTAATAGATAGGCCAATATTTTTTTCTAATTAAATACCTAAATGGGTTATTTTTATATCACTGGTAGGAATAGGGCAATGCCAACTTATAGTAAACCTAGTGCTAAAAGCATTTGTACAATATATTGTCGTTTTCAACTGTAGATATAAAAATATAAAAATAATTCAAATTCCTAAAATTACATTATTGTAACCTTATTCAAAATCCCAAATACAATTGAAGTGCGTTTTCATACGAAAATGCAAATTATTCATGGAATCTTAATTATATCTTAATTATTTTAAAATTATAAAGAATGAGATGCAGCCTTACAAATGCACTACTCGAAATCCAGTTTCAGATTTTGAGCATTTTAATTAAAGTTTAATTGCGAAGGAATAAGACGGCAATCTTTGACTTTTCTGCTTAAGGGCAAGTTTTCGGAGCATGTCTAATGAATATACATTGTTTATAAATGCAGAATTTCATTTTAGTTTCATTTTAACAGAAATTCCCGAAATGCACTTTAGAAATTAGTTAATATTATTTCTGAATAATTGATGAGAAACTAAGGCAGCAATTTAAATTATTTAAATGAAAATTAATAGAAATATAATGATTGAAACTGGTAGATGTATTTAGAATAGAATAAATTCCTTGCCTGCATTGAGGTTAATCAAAAATTATTCTTCCAAAAATGGAAGCTCGATTGGAATGTCAAAACTTAAACTATTTAATGTTTTATCAATCAATTATGTTTAGAAACATTGTTCATTAATGTTGCCAGATGTATTTTATTACTTTCTCACATGCGTAGTATTGACAAAATACAGGTTTTAAACCTCCCTGATTTCGAAAAACATACTGTCGGAATATGTACGTTTGTCTGTAACAAAAATAAACAAAGACCGTTGAGCGGTCAAAATTTGGTGTATTACTTTTACAATAAATTTGCATATTTCTATCGCATATTGAGTGACATCTGTTCAAAGGAAGTCCATTTCTTTGACTTCTCAAACATAATTTAAAGAAGGTATCTAGTGAGAAACTTTTGTAAAGACCTCTAATATTGGTTATGTTATATATCTGTGATTATATAATACATTGAATTTTAGTTTATAAAAAAGGTCCCGAGTCTGAAAGAATCTAGCTTTGAAATTGTTTATGTCTGTTTACCTGTGTGTATGATTACCAATTATTATCAAATTGAAAGATTATGAAACTTGACAGCAAGAATTTAGTGCTATTTTATAGTGTATTTTATTAGTATTTTATAGCGTAAAGTATAGTGTATATTTGAGTTTAGTCTGCATTAAATTATAGTAGTTTGGAAACGATTTCAGTAAATTAAATGAAAAAAGTTCCCTAAATTACTTCTCATTTTGTAAACCAGTAAATATTTTTCCATCAAACCTGTGTGAGGTAAGACTACCTTTATGTACAAATGTATGTGACTTTAAATAACGCCATGATTTAAAAGCATGACTTAAATTAGCATTTTAGGTCATGCATTTTCTAATTAAGCATTTTGTTTCACCTAAATTACAGACCTACTTAAAGTTAGAACCACATATAACAAAAGGAACATATATTTGATCATAATAAATGTTTAATTCTTATAATTGTGTTATAATTTTAAAGCTAATATTTTAAACTGCAATTACAGAAATGCAACATCATATTATCCATACAGAATATAATAAGAATTAAATTAAAACGATTGATAAATTCCGAATATCAAACGCGATTAGTGTTTTCTATAAATATGACATACTGGGTTAAATTTTCAGTCAAAATCAATCTTATTTTCTTGAAGATTTGTATAAATGAAATTTTATAATTAATTTATGATACTTATTAAAATCTCCAATATGGCAATTGTTCACTCTATATAAATATTCACGTAAATGGAATAAAATATCTTATCTCAGAATAATGTATTTAATAAAAGGTCTGGAAAAATTCTAGATAACGGAAGGAAATAATTATTCATTGTTCACCAGATAGCCATAACTAGTTTTATTTTAATTGATTTTGCAGACAAAACATTCTCGTCTGCCTGATTCAATGTTCTATCTTTTATTGTGCAAATCTTTGTTCGGCAGCCCCTTTTAAGTTTATCAGTCCATTTGTTTAGCTCTAATCATTGTTTTACCAGTTCCTCTTGCCATTTATTCATTAAATTATTAAACTTTTTATTCAAAATTTTGATAAGGATTTAAATTCGACTCCATTCGGGCAACAAAAGGCACTATAATTAAATAGATATCCATTAACTCTCCCTGAACGCGATTATTTTCGAGTCTAATTTCATTAATTAAGAAGTTTAAAAAGCACAATTAAATTAATAGTGGCTCCCAGGAAGAGAAAGGGCCTTGAATGATTAAGTTCCCTTTCCCTTTTTCCAAGTTTCATTTAATTTCCGACGTGGGAATCTTGAATTCCATTGTATTGTCTGTGCCCACTGTTTGATTAGGCTAATAACATCAAATGGCGCCGAAAATGAACTGACGAGACAGCAAAGACAAAACCAAACGTTCTATTTAATTAATACCGCTATGAGAATGAGGTCGAATTCCTGGTTAATTAGAATGCTCCCTGCACCTGTGACATCGGCGTTCTTAAACCACTGAAAGCCGGAAGTGAAGTTGGTGGAATTATAATCTTCTTAACTAACTGGGAAAGGGGAAATGTGATTTGGTGGCTCCAGGGTTTGATTGTATAGACAAATTGATTTGTTTTTATGAAACAAGATAACAGTTTGAGAATCTGATTGAAAAAGATTTTAACGGATTTAATAAATGAAAAATATTCTAGTTATAACTGTTAGATACTTTTGTTTTAAAAAAGAATATTTTATAATTTCTATAATAAAAATATGTATAACAAAATTTCGTGAACTGTTAACACTATATAACACTACAAACACTATATGGATTTTGAAATCAAAGCATATAGATTCTATGAATTAAAATGAAAATTTGTTTATTAGATAGCATAAAAATGCGAAATGAGACAGTTATTATAACATTAAAATTATTTAGTATTCTGGCATTAAAATATTAAGTATATAGGGTTGAAAGCAGAAAAAATTTGTGGAAATAGGCAACTTTTTATAATTTATTGATTTGTTGTAATATCATTTTAAATTATATGGGTCTAACATTTACACAAATTTGAAAATCTGATCTTAAAATAATCCTTAACATATTTAACAACAGAAAAATATTCTAGTGATAACTGCTTAATATTTTTTGTTTTAAATATGAGTATTGGAAAAAAAATTAAGACCCATATGTTCGGTGGAATTTCATGAATTGTAAACAACTATGTGGGTATGCTTCAGTTTTATTTTTATAGCGTATTTTAAAACCAAAGAATACAAATTCTTGAAGTTCAGTAGCAAATTTGTTTCATAAAATTGTAAAATAATTCAATGCTAAATGTGGCAATTATTATAAAATTATAAGTGATCTAGTATTAAGACATTAAATTATTTAGTATTTAATATTGAAAACAGAAACATTATGTGCAGATAGATAATTACTTATAATTAAAAGTTTTGTAATAAATTCATTTAAAACTATATGGAGCTAAGAAAAAGATAAAAAATAAGGAAGTTGTAACCAAATAATCTTTATTTTTATGCTTTGAATAAAAATGTTTCGTTTAATGAATAGGGAAAAATAAATAAACAATAAAATAGTGTTGAAAAAAGAAATATTATGTGGATATCCACAATTATTATAATTTTTTGATTTTTGATAGTTTTATATTATATTATATGGTGTTGATTAGTAAAAAGCGATTGAAATAAGAGAATTAACACCAATTTTAATATGACAAATCATTCTTTTTTTTACATTTTATTTAAAAGTATCTCGTTTGGAGAATAGAAAAAGATAAATAAATAATTAAATAACACAATAATAACTTAAATAATAATGGAAAAGGCAATATATGTAAAATTAATTGATTTCATTTCGTATTAAGATATAAGGAATGGAAAAGGGATTTTTGTCTTTTACTTGAAGTTTTGAACACATTATATCCCTTATTATGAACCAAATATTAAATTTATTTAACTATGTTTTAAGTATGTAAGTTTTTTTAACTATGTTTTAAGTTAAGTAACTATGTTTTTTTTTAATTTCCTATCAGATTATACATTTGAGTAAAGCCCGTCCTTCCATCATACATGTTAATAAAGCCTGCATATAATCATTTGCTTCTATTATGCTTAGATTTATCTTTAAAAAAACTGATGAATCCCAACATTGCCTAGTGCGTCTGGCTTATATCACTCATTGCCGATCAAATATGGCTTAACAGAATACTTTGCTTAACTCGATGACCCATTAGCTTTACGCATTACAATTGATGTGGCAGTAACATAGTTATTCAGGCTATGAATCTTGCCTGTTCTCGGTCATTCTGTGTTTCGTCCACTAGTGGTATATTTACCACCCAACAATTGCCAAATGCTCGGTTCAATTTTTTTACAAACTTTTACTCAATATCCCTTTACTTCTTAAAGTCATAAAAAGACACCAACGTGAAAGATTTTTTTAAAGATTATATTTCAAAAATCTAGTAGTCTCATTAATTCAATGTTAGGCGAATTTCAGACCATGAAAATATTTTATACATTTTGATAATAGTAAGATATTTAATTGCAGATATTTCATTATCACAATTAAATATTCGCATTTGAAGATAAGAAATATTATTAAATATTATTGGAGAAAATCTATAAATATTATTGAAGAAAAGTATTTTAATTCTGTTCATCGCATAAATTAACAATATATCTATATACAAAGACAAAAATATATACTTAGCTATCCACCTAAATCTTGAAATTAACATGTCTATCTGGTGGTCATGTTATGTGTTTCAAACAGTATTTTACTAAAGGTTTTAATGAACAGATCATAGTTTTCCCCAAGTAAAAGTTCACCTGTCAAATGTGAAATAGAAATTAAAACAGAAATGTCTAGTCTTTGGATCTCCTTCGGTATCTAATTAGCTTAAAAATAAACAAAAATCCATCTCCTATTATTCTCACTGGAGACAGATAAACAGTACTTGACAGATAAACAGTAATTTATCCAAA
Source organism: Argiope trifasciata (assembly GCA_026543055.1). NCBI lineage: Eukaryota > Metazoa > Arthropoda > Arachnida > Araneae > Araneidae > Argiope > Argiope trifasciata. Next base: position 11,852 of record JAPMOQ010039003.1, read on the forward strand.
CAATAATAAGTATGAAAGTGATTCAAGAGATTAATTAAGAACTTGAGTGCCTCAAGTACATTAATATATGTTGCTAATGACGGAACAAGAATCAGTAATTTTATGCATTCAAGGAAAAAAAGGAATGATGTCTTCAACATTTTCACGCACATTCTCTAAGAAACCTCTCATGCCAGAGAACAACAGACATGGCTTTGGTGCACAATAGTTACGAAATATAAATTTAGTCGTGCATCTTTTACTTTTAGTGAAACTGTCGTATCATCCTTGCGAGTTTTGAGCTGGTGAATTCCTGGTGTGCATCAATAGTTCCCTAAAATCTAATTTTTGTTTCAGACACATTTTTCACAATCAATTGAAATAAAGATGTAACACAATACTGCATTTGGCGTCACACAAAATTGTATTTAAATCACAGTCATTTTCAATTATCTTTTTAACATGTTTCTGGAAATTAAGACCTACAGACAATCCGCCCATAATTGGGTTCGGCTCAAAATGGCATACCCGTCTACATTATATATACTAAAAATGTGAACCGAGTTTTATTTATCTAAATACATATACAAGAAAGTAAAAATTGACTATAGCAATACATGCATATCTGCAGTCAATAAAAGTCTATTGTAACATTCCGGGTCCCATTCACGATAAGAGGCATTTCCAGCCAACTGTTCACCGCCTTTTAAAGCCATCCATTGTTAAATGCCTCCAGATTGATAGATGAAGGACCTGCTTATCGCCGAGTGGTCGTCGCATCTGTTCATGAAGGATTCAGCTGGGGACCACACGCGGGGTTCGCCGATTAAAAGAAACGTATGCACCTTCAAGAGAGGGGATTTCCAGGCCATCTAGATGCCAAATGTATGTTTGTTTTTCCATGATGAGGGTACTGTCATTAACACATGTTCCAGAGCAGTCAGTTGCATGGAATGAGTTACTATACCGTCTCAATATAATTCGTATTTCTGGAAGATTTTATTGTGAATTTTTTTATTTTTTATGAATTTCAACTTAGAAATACTAGTTTTCATTTCTAAAGAACAGTAAAATTGCGTTTTATTTTCTTTTCTTTTAATAGCCCTACAAAGTTTAGATAATCATTAGTGGTCACTGTGTTTTATCATGATAGTCAAAAAGCGTCTCTTCCCCGTAAACAAAATAAGAAATTATTCTACAAAACTAATATTAGAAATACATTCCCAGTTAATCTAATTAGAAGTCGCGAAAAGAAATAGAAACCTTTAAACCACTGTAAATGACACTCTGGGCCTAAGCAAACACACAGACAACTGCAACAATTTAATTTCGCTCATCTGATCTGCAAACCCTCAACCATATTTCAATAATGCTTAAGATTTATTTTTACAGTTAAGAGAACATATTTGTACAAATTTTTCCAATCAAACAGCTATTTGCATTCAATTAAAGGCGTGATTCGGAAGCATTTGAGACGTAATGCTGAAACTGAGTGACTCAAAATTAATTCGCTTCTGTTTGCTCAGCATTTCCTCGGAGAGAATTATGGATTTCACCTTCAAGAGCGATTAAAGGTGAAGCATGATTAACTCCAAGGCGAGAAAAGGAAATTAATTGGTTTTGTCGCGCTCAGTGTAAGCTGTTCGAAGAAAGTACTTAGGTTAGTTTTGTTGCTGTCATAATAGTGTTACGGTTTAAGCATTATGATTGCTGTTTTTAATAACAATTTTATCAGTTTTGTTTAGACAATGGTATAATTATTGGGAGGTGTAAAGAATGTCTCTCCCTCTTTTCTAACATTTTATATTTAGATACTATTTCAGTGGGTAAAGAACAAGAAATTTTCAATGACAATTTCGGAATATAGGTTGGTAAAATTTTTAATTAATTACTAATAATAGTTTCTTATTTTTCTCGCTATGTGTCTTCAATGATAATATAATAGGCATTTTATTAGGTTGTTCGGAAAGTAATTTCGTTTTTTCCCGACAGAGGATTTAATTGTATTTTTCGCACCCAATTTCATACTTAAACCGCAAAATCATTTTATGT
>JAPMOQ010039026.1:0-18744 GCA_026543055.1 Argiope trifasciata
AAAATCCCTTATTTTGAATCCCTGCCAGAGGGTGACCCTTGAGAAAGTCTTCAGGCCGGATTCTTTTTCTATTTGTTGTAATTTTGATTCCATTGTATTACTTTTTACTTTGTATATTTTTCTAATTTACTTAGACTCATTTGTCTTTTGGTAGTAGCAGCATTAGCGCTCTCTAAATACAATGATAATTTTTTTGATAATTTTAATAATTTTTAATAATTTTAATAGTTTCTTTAAATTTAATCTTGTACGAATATGAAATAATCCTTAGTTTCGATTCCTATTTTTAGTTCCGTTTCCATACTTAGTTTCGTTTTCTCTTATATTGCTAATTTACGTAATTCATCTGTATTTTAGTAGTAGCTGCATTCGCGCACACTAAATACAATGATAGCTTTTTTAATTTTTATTTTAGTCTCCTTCGAATCCGAAATAGTTTTTGGTTCAGTTTCCGTAATTAGTTTCGTTTTCTCTTATATTGCTAATTTATATATGTATATATATATATATGTTAGACCACGCTAGCCAATCAGACTGCTCATGATCTATTGAAAAATTATAATTGAAATAACACTTTCTTTTGTCATGATAAGTTGTTGTTTATCAAAGGTTGTTGATATAACTTAATGAATGTTATTTGTATAAAAAAAGAACAGCTAATCGTTGAAAGCAATCAGTAAACTTTTTTAGCGCAAAAACTGTCTCGGGCGAAAAATAAAACGTTTAATGGCGTTTTTATTATTTTTGCAATTTGAAGAACTTTTCAATTGTTAAAAGAGTACATCTTTGTTTCCAACCACGTTAAATTTAATTGCCAGGTTATTTTCGTTAATAGTTTTTTCTTTCTTTTCTTTCGTTTACTGAAATTCACTAATTTTCTTATTAAAACTTTTTTATTTGAAATTTTCATTACTGAGTACCTTTACTCTGGACTGACAGATAATTGAAAAAAGGGGGAAAGAAAGTTCAGTTTAAAAATTTTAAAGGTTTATTATTCTTATTTTTAAATTTATTGATCTATTTCTCCCACTTCAAAAAAGTATCACACTTTCAATATTTAGAAAACAAATTTAAATTTAGAAGATAAGTAACATTCTAACTAGATAAGGAAAATACGATAACATGATACAATAAAAGAACTTTCTGAAATATCAAAATACAATTTTTTTGAAGACATAAATTCATACTTTGCTGATATCAATTTATTTTTTAGTTCTTCATTCCTCCTTTCGGAAATTGTAGTTATTTCTTGAACATGCCCAATACGTATCTCTATGTTCCTTAAATAGGTTTTAACTTCTGAAACTGCATTACATCTTAATATTAATTTAACAGGAATAAAATATTATTTGAGTTATGCTTAAATTTATAATTGTAAAAGTTCTTTAAATCAGACAAGGAATTATATTTTATTTATCATTTTAATCAATGAATAATAAATGTTCTGCTAAAAATTTATGAAATGTAAATTTTTATTGTCCTCTCAACTCATCCTTTATTTTATTAATTTTTTGTGCACCAATATTTGAAACAAAAAATGTATTCTCTTTCGCAAAGCCAAACTGGCTGATTTATGAAAAATCCTGTCTTTAGTTTTCATGTTTAATTCTATTCATTGTTTTTAAATTTTCTGTCATAAACTTGGATAACTTTCTTTAGCTTATTGATTAAAATAAGATCTATTCTTAAGCAATTCATTTTCTGACTTATTTATACATGACAATATTTTCAGAAATTATTTATCGATCAAGCGACTTATATAAATAAATTTTGTCTCCGCGTCACTGGCACCAGTCGATGAGAATCTATGAACAATTCATTTCATAGTATAATAAATTGAAAATTATCGAAATAATTTTTAATTGCTTTTTAAAAGCTAATTAAAATAAATAGTTAAATGATTCCACAGTATTTAAAATTAATAAATGTATGTTTCTAAAAAATCTTTCCTTGAAATTTATTTATGGCTGAAAAAAAAACTCCTTAAATGACGATGATTTTGAAAATTGGTTTTAAGATATCATACACAATTACCAGACAATTGCAGAAAATGACACTAGGTCAAAGGCGAAAAGAAGAAATGTTAATAACACAATTCAAGAAAAATAAGCTTTTTTTTAGAACAATTGATATCAGATGAATAATTAAAATGCTTAATCTGAAAAAGTGATTGATGAATTGCTATACGATAATTAATAAATTTTCATATATAAACTTCGAAAAATATTTTGAAGTGATAGTTTGCGACAAGTTTGCTCATAATTAATTATATAAAGGCAATCAAGAAAATAAAACCAACCATTTTCTTTCATTTTCATTTGAGAATTTGACAGCTCTTGGCATTCTTCAATCACAGATTTCGATCGTTTCTTTACTTCTGTTATTTGGTCCATTATAGATTCTTGGAAACTGTTTTTCAAATTCAACTGCCCTTCTAATTCTTGTATGCGCTTAACGAATGTCAGCTTTTCAGACTAAAATAAAGAATATATTAATATAGAATAATTTTAAATCATCACCCAATGTGCAAAGGGAAGCAAAAGTGGGCGAAATAAACAGATTTATAATGGATTGTGCAAACGAAAATTGTTCTTTAAAACAGAAAAGAATAACATTGCGTCCTGATAAAGCAATATTAGTGCCTTTTAATATGTACTGATAATATGTACTGCCTTCTAATATGTACTGATAATATGTGCTGCCTTCTAATATGTACTGATAATATGTGCTGCCTTCTAATATGTATCACACTATTAGGGCATGATTACCCTAATGTTATTTTTTTAAATTCAAAAAGATTATTCCTAATTGTTTCGAATGCCACAGTATTTATTTCGTGCGATAACATACTGTAAATAGGTTATGAAGTCAAATGTTATTTTTCCTAATTTTTTTTATTTCGCCAAAAAATGAAAACATTTGAAAAAAGTCAAATTTTTAAAATTTCTCGAGAAAAATCGAAGAGATAATTCCTTGATTTCTGTTAATATATTACATTTATATATATAAGAGATTTAAATGACGAATGAAAATAATCAAATATCAGTAAAAAGAATTTTTAAGGAAGGGAAAAAATTTTTCATTTATCATGGATAAATAACATTAAAATAAATAAAACTCAAAAGGGAGAAAATGGCAGTAAATAATTGAATATTTTAAAGAATAATTTAACAAGCTAACTATTTTAAAGATAATTCTTCTTAACATTTTTTAACTTCGAAAATCTTTTTACAACTTTATTCTTCTAAACTTTTAGCTATTTTTTAATCACAATTTAGTTGTTTTAAAAAAATGTATTTGAATAGTTCCTAAATTTACTATTCCTTGTTCAAGTTTATTGTTTTAATTCTTTTAGTTATTTATGTCAGTAACAACATAAAAAAATAAATTATGATCTATAATTCAATTAAAATTTTCTTTGTAAATATAGTAAAATATATTAAATCCGTTGGGTTACTTATTAATTATGAACGTATTGTTATTTTAAATGTTACTCAGTTGAAAATTTCTTTACCAATGAGAATTCAAAAATTTGCCAGTATTTAAATGTCATTATAAGCTTGGAATTTAATCCGAAGCTAGACATCTTGACATCGTTGAAATCATGTAGCTCAATTAATTATATTTAATCAATCAAAATATTATTTAAAGAATGCTAAAATTTTATTTAATAGATGATGGTTTAAATATAAGCGTTGCTTTTCACCAAATTGTACAAAAGTTTTAGAATATACTGACATTTTAATTGGAAAATGTTTTGATGTTCCCAACTCTTTCTCATGTTTTGATGTTACCAATTTTTTATTATTGAATTCATTCATCATTAGAAGATGTAATAATTTTTTAAATGAAATTTTTAATCTACTTGTAAATTTTACTTAAGATAGTTGACAAATAGATCTTAAATATCAAAAGGTTTTTGTTTGAAAAATGTTTACAATATCTATTGCTAATATTAGCCTAAATGTAATAAAAAATACATTTATTTAATAAAGTAGACAGTAATCATTTAATTATATTTCTTAAAACTAACATAAACATTTATTGGAATACTTCTTGATACGATTCAACCAGACTGAAAAATATGAATTACTTGTAAAATATATACTATTCGCTTTAAATAATTGCTTGAAAGTTATTTATAATATCTATTGCTAGTATTTGCCAAAATGTGATAAAAAAATTTACATTTATTTATTAAAATAGGCAGAAATAATTTAATTATGTTTCATAAAACTAACATAAATATTTATTTGAATATTTTTAGTGCGATTCACCCTGACATAATTCATCTTTATTTGAATTTAACATAAAAATTAAAAACAGATTATTTCATTGTTTCAGTTTGTGTTACTTCTGGCTTCAGCCAAAATGCACAAGTACTGACTTGTAAAGAAGGAAACTGGGGATTTTCCTTATCCTCCTTAGTTTGTACTTTCAATCAATGTTTAATTTTCCTTCTTAAATCTTTTCTTTAAAAAAAATCACTTTTTTATTCTAATTTCATTAGATAGCGATAGAATGTCTTTCATAATTGCTTCTCTTTTGATAAGGAAATAAAGTTTAGACTTCAGTTTAACTTACTTTGATTATAAATGAATTAACTTTTTTACATGAAATTAATATTAATCCAAATCACGAACTTTTCCAAATGAAAACTTTTGGGTTCGAGATTTTACCTTGAATTAAATGTCTTCTTATTTAATTTTTGAGTTTAGTGCACTCATTGGGGAAAAAAAAGATTTTATTTTTAGATTAAACATCTTCAAGTTCTTAAAATATAATTTTCTGAAAGAGAACATCTTATTTATTTAAATAAGACTTAAAATTTCAGATAATTGGATTATACTTTCTCTGTACATTACCATTTGAAATAAAATGGAAGTTTGTTAAATGAAATTAACAAGTTTCCACGTATCAATATTTGAGTAAAGAACTGTTGCTTTCAAAATTCTAATGAAGCCATGCACTTAGTTCTCTTGATCTTTCATTTCTGATTATTTATTTATCAACTATTTTTAAATTTTTACAGATAAATTTAATTTAAAATTCCAGAATCTTTTTAAGTGCTTAGTTTTATAGCGCAATCTCAAGGTTGGCCATCTGGAGGGGGTGCAGAAAGTGCTATGCACCCGTGCGCCATTACTGAGGGGGGGGGCACTGTGTTTAAGAATTAAAATTGTGTTCTGAATGATATTAATGTTACTCATACTAAAAGTCTACAAGCTTGCTTCCATGTGCCTGGCTGAGCATCGACTGACTCCTTTATTAGGGAAAGATTGCAGTGATGTCAAGAAAAAGGCGGGAAAAGTTCATTTATGAATAAGGAAATCCTTTTCAGACACATTAAGACAGAGCGGCATTCCCGGAGTATAGAAGTCGAGGCTAAGGCTGGGATTAAATGGACTTGTAAATCATCAACCATCTACTTTTGTTTGCATCTAAGTAATATTTTTGTGCGTATGTTTGTTTATATTATATTGTTCAACCAAAAAGTAAAGCAACGATAAGTTGCATTACTTTTTCTCCCGGTCACGACCGGAATGAAAAGAAAGAATTAGTAGCGGACGAATGACAATATTCATGCTTAGATTAGATATAACAATACCCATGCCTAGAAAATATCAACCTGGGTGTGAAAGAAGAAAATTGTCAAAAAAGAAAAAAGAAAAAAATAGAAAATCTAAACTTCAAGAAGTCATAAATATAACTTTTTCTTTTCTACGAAGTAACACTGGCAATGAAATTACTTCGACATCAAAAATCATACTATTTTAACTTCAACAGGGGAAGAAAGTAAAACTACACAGTCACGTAAACTACTTACTCTTTCAATGAAAATGTTTAAACGGTGAAATATGTTGAAGAACCGTGTGCCTGTACAAATACAATTAAACCAGAAAATAATGAGGAAAATGTCAATAGCAAATATGACCAAGCGAGTAAAAATGATCCATGGTCAAGTAATAAAATTTATAAAGTTAGAATATTTTATGTTAAAATGGAATCTGTCAAACATAAAAGTGTTTTTCTTAAAATGCTGACAAAAAATTTCTCCCTCGGTATTGCTTTTTTAAAATGTCAAATGGTGAAACTCAACTTTGCAGTTTTTTAATTTATTCAAAAACGCAAGAGTCGGTATTTTGTTTTTGATTGTTACTTTTTTCCAAAAGAAAAGGAAATGACAAACTACAAGATTGATTGGTGGTTGTAATAACTGAAAAAAACTGTCAACTGTAATCCAAGATCATGAAAGTTCTGGTTTTCATTTTAATTCATTTGTTGCTTTGAAAGAATTACTATAACAATTAAATTTATATTCGACAATTGATAAAACAAATCCAAATTAATATAAGTGAGGAAACGGCATGACTGAAATTACTGTTTCAAAGAATTATAGATGTAATTCTGTTTTTAGCTTGCAATAATCTTCCACTTTGTGTAACCCCCGAAATAATAGAAACGCCTAGTAATGGAAATTTTTTAAGTGTAATCGAATTACTAAATAAATATTATCATAACAAAAAAAATCCAAAACTAAATTGTCAGTGACTTAGTTCATACATTACAAGATCAATTATTCCTACCTTAGGAAATGAAGTTGTTAACAATTTTAAAGATAATGTAAATGCAGCTACGTATTGCAATATCTAAATGGATTCTATTTCTTATATTTTCCATAAAAAGCAAATTTCAGTCTTTATTAGATGTATGAATTTTGAAGAGAAAATATTAAGTATAAATGAGTCATTTATAGTGTTTGTTGAAGCAACTGGTGTGACTGGAGAAGGACTAGAAAAATCTCTATTCAGAAATTTTAAGTGAGCTTTATTTAGACATTATGGATTGTAGTGGGCAGGCATACGACAACGGTAGAAACACGAAAGTGAAATATAAACGAGTAAAATCTAAAAAAATATTCTCTATTGCGAAAATCATAAACCACTCAACTCAAGTAATTAAGAAATAATATATAATGTTTCTATAAATTATCTATACTTATAATAAAGCTCAATGTGTGTGTGTGTGTGTGTGTGTGTGTGTGTGTGTGTGTGTGCGCGCGCGCGTGCGTGTGTGTGTGTGTGTTGGCGCTCTACAGGCCAGACCGTTGGACCTACAGCTACCAAATTTGGTACATGTATACCTTGGACGTCCGGAATGTGCACCTCGGAGCCCTTTTTTCGAATTTTTAATTAGAATTTGAATTAATTAAAATTTAAGCGAAATTTCGCCGTTTTTCCGCTATAACTTCCGAAAATATGATCGCATAAACATGATTTTTACATCAATTTAAAGATTAAAAAATTAGCCTTCTAATGGTATCAGTGTTTTAATGTATAACTTAAGCTTCTATTTTTAACGAATTTTTAAAGAAATATTTTAACCATGTTTTTTTTATCACGTGACTGGATAAAAATGAAAGAAATCAATGACGGAAGTTCAAAAAAAAAAAAACTATCATCGTAAATCAAATCTAAAGAAATACAACTCTTAGCACGTGACTGGATAAAATAAAAGAAATATAAAATGTGATATTTTCTTTAAAAAATAAATGCAAAGCAAAGGTTTCTGTAATCGTTTGCAATATCTATATCATTAACTCAATAAATCTTCTTTATTTACGGTAAACCTGATTAAATTTAGACAGGATATGCATTGAAATCCAGACTTATTGGCATATTTATGTAATCGTTTGCAATATCTGTATCATTAAATCTTTACTTTTTCCCTTTCTCGCTTTCTTTAAAAAATATTTAATATTTTGGCAACATCATCGAAAAAAACATTTTTAGTATTTTGGAAGCATAACTGATAGTTGAAACTGACTGATTTATAAAATTAAAGAATATTATTAGGAAAAGGTGTACTTTTAGAACTTTCCGTCCATCATCTTAAAGAAAATATTAATTTCAGGCCAATCAATGCCCGGAATCACTTCAAGGCTAATGAATATGTGATTTAATTGAAAATTTTAGAACGCTTTACTCATGGCGAACCAGCTGGTCGCCAAAGGCGGCTAGTATATAATAATTTTATAATATAAAGTGCATGTACGCTTATGTGTGTGTGTAATGCTTCGTCCATATTATCTTGTTAACACTACAGCTTGGGTAATTTTGATTACATTAGAAGGAGAGTAAAATTCTTACATGGCTTAATAAATGAACCACATAGGTCAAAGATAGTGAAAATGTTGAAATTTTCATTTAACCATAATTTATTTACGATTGAAAAAAATTTTAAAAATGGATCAAGTACATAATTATTATTAAAAAAATAAAAAATAAATAAATATTATTAAAATTAATGCTCATTGCTCCAGAAATAATTCGATAATTTCAATTACTTAGAAGTTAAAGAATGTTAGTAATTTTTGCCCCCAGCTTCGCCTATTTTTAACATAATTTATATTCCCATATTCAATAAAATAAAAAGATCTTTGGCACTTATTCTTTTTCTGTATTTGAAATTGTACGATAACAGGTGGACTAAAATTTTATAGCTTGAATAAAACATTAAATAAAAATAAAAGAGCAGATTTTTTTTGTCAACGTTGCATAAAAATGAGGTTTAGAAAATTTCAGAAGATGAAAGAGTTTTATTATTCAATACTTTTGATTATGCTTATTTATTTACTATTATGTGGCAATAATGCCGGGTTTACCCTCTGTCCATTATAAGACGGCAAATAGACAGCGCATGCATAGAAAGGCCAAAAAATGGTGTTCAGTTGATGACAAGTAATTATTCCGATGGGACAGCAACAAAGAGCGCATTATATTTTTACTTACTGAGCATGTATTTGTAGAATTTGGCAATTTTTTTGACATGAAAAAATTGATCACCTATCATAGATTAATTCCGCTAATTTTTGCTCTTTCTGATGCGATATTATTTCTTTTTTTCATTTTATTAGTCATTTTTCCTATGTTTTTTTAAAATTTAAGTACATTGACATTTTGTTTTCTATTTTATCATGGTTCTTTCTGCAAATATCCAACATTTTAATACGATATGCAGTGGTAAAGAGAAATTCAAGACACGCTAAAACGGCAATTTATAGCTAAGCACAGAATGCCTGAATCTATCTTATAAAATTGTGGTTAACATAAATAAGTTCCTTTCTACGAATTTGCTGCCTACTCACCGTCTTATAATTGGCTGAGTGCAAACCCGACATAAAGATGATTTGAAATATTTATCTTGCAACAGATGCTGAATTATACGATATCAATAAAATCACTTTCCATGACCGCCTTCATAAGCAATTTTCCATTATTTTTTCACTAAAGATTGGGAGGAGAATGAAAATATTATTAAAAAATATGTGAGCTTTTATATCCCAGCTTGTTGAGAGAAAAAATGTTTTAAATGTTCATACAATTTTAAAACTTTGGTAAGAATTGATTGATCAAGAAAAAGAATCCTCACGTTTGATTTTCGTAGTTCTTCTTTCAAAAGTCTTATTTCTTCAGAGTAGGTTTTATACACTAATTGCTGTTTAGTCTAAAAATTAAGAAATAAATTCATTATAATCCATTTTATAAGCAAATGCAACAAATCTATAACAATTATTATTTGCTACGAATAAAAAAAAATTCATACCTTTTCATCATCCAACCCACAATGTTTATCTTCTAGTCTTCTATTCAGCAGAGAAATTTGCTGTTCAAGTTCACTTTTTTCTCTAGAATGTCTTCGCAGCTTTTCATCCTAATAATATGAAAAATACGCTATGAAAAGTATTGTAACTAATTGAATAACATGAAACAAGCTCATTCTAAAAGATACATTTTTAATTAAAAATGCTTTCCCAAAAGGAAAAATCGTGCTGTTGTATTTACTAAAAGTAATAATTACATCGTTGCTATTGTTTATATTGGAACGATTTAGAATACATTGAAAATCTCAAATGATGCACATTTAAGTACTGCGGAATACAATTCCAAATACACTGCATTAAATTACAGCTGTTTGCAATATTAAACACCGAATCCACCAATTAGTTACTGGTTCTTGGATTATATTGCATGCATGGATTTTTTAATTCAATTAATTATTATTAATTATTAATTTGAATAATTATTAATTTAATGATTTGAATTATATATATATATATATATATATGCAAGTTATTAAATTTCTAATACGAAGAATATGACTGAAATTATTTGTAGATATATCTTAAATTATTTTTATTTATAATGAGTATAATTATTATTCATTGAATGTTAACTATTCATTAAATGACTTATATGTCTTTCAAACAGAAAAGAAAGAATATGAAATATATAATTCTAGTTTCTTTCAGTAACCATCTATTTCACCAATTTTCTTATTTATTATAATTTGGTTTCTTATTTATTATAATTTTGTTTCTTATTTATTACAATCAGTAAAATTTTAAATATATTAGAGGTTTGAATTATTTTTTAATATTTTATTTTAATTTGGAATTAAAACAAACGGATAAAGTTTTTTAATGTAGTGGTTGAAGGTAATGAACTGTTAATTTTGAAAAAATGATGGATGAAATTGTAATTTCAACAAAGTCTATTTTTTAAATTATGAATTTTAAATGTAAATGTCCAAAAATAATTATGACTTTCGGATGCATTTAGAGTCAAACATAAATTTATCCAATTAGAAATTAGTTGTCAGTAGTTAAATTAAATCTAATTTGAAAAAATAATAAATAATGATAGGTAATAATAATAATAATAAATGCCTCCACTTCTCATATACTAAATCACACGTCTGATCACATTACGGAATCCATTTGAAAATGTGCTTTAATTTTAGATAAATATGGCAAAAAAGTTATTATCTAAAATAAGGAACTGTATTAATTTTTATAATTTAAGACAATATGAGCAAATATTTAAAAGATAATTACGTAAAACAAGAAGATATATAACTGAGAAAAAAAAAAGGCCATTTAAATTTAATATTCCCTTATTGTTTTCTTCTGTTTTGATTCTTTAAAAAATATTCTAAACTTTTTTCAATAGTGAATATAAAATTTCTCTTCTGCGAATCTCCCGATCATTGCTATACAACATGATTATTCATTCTTTGCACTTTCCTTCCTTACAGTAGAACGTAGCATAACCTTATTGAATATCCTTGACTTAACGGATATTAAATACTTTACAATACTTAAATGTATGCAAATGAATAGACAGTTTCTTACACTTTAAAATAGAATAAAACCTTCTTTTTATAATTATTTTGAAAGTTATTTGCAAATTATTATCGAAAATAGTTAAATTTAGCCTAATATTTAGAAAACAAAAAAATTTATAAAAATGCCTCCGATATGCAAATTTTAGCTTCCCAAGTAGTGCGGAAGGCAATTCTGTTTAATTCTGTTCTATAGATCGGCAAGAAACAGACTAACATCTTCCAGCTTTATTAATATTAGGTATTTTATATTGCATAGCAGTTTTTTCAAAAGAAGCTAAACTTCTAATTACCACATGTATTCTATATTAAATTATTTCAGTCAGACAATTGTCAAATAAATGGATTTCCTTGTATGAAAATTTATTTAAATAACTTACCCATTCTATTTCTGTTCTATGCTTTTCATCCATTAAAGATTTCAATATTTTTTCATTTTCAGCTTCCAAATTCTAAGAGAAATTGCAATTTTAGGTTCATAACAATTCTTGAGACTTCCATGTTAATTAGCATAATTTAAACAAATGAATAAAATTATTAACTTACTCTTCTAAGTCTTAATTCTTCTACCATTTCTACTAATTTACGTTCAAAAGACAATGCATCAAAATTATTTTTTGGTGTTTCTTTATTTTCCAGAGTCATATCATCCATAATTAAATTACAAACAATAGTAATATAGCATCAGTGGAATTTACCTTCAAAACTAATTAGTTGTGAGTTGTGCAGATTTTCAAAAAAATCGTTTGGAAATCTGTAAATGAATAATTTTTTTAACAATCTCATTCAAACAAAATAATTATTCTTTAAATTAAAAAAGGAATCAAAATGCATAATATCGTTTTCAAAATAAATTTTTAAACAATGCCGTAATAATAATATTTATGTGATACTTATGTCGTTTATAGATGCTTATATGTGATGTAAATATAAGAGCATTTTGTAATTGTTGACTACATTAATATCTTTTTAACTGAGTTTCTTACCATTTAAGTAAAAGACATCACATGTCATAATTATCGGAACATTATGAAGCATTCTTCAGAAAATTAGATCTATACATGTGTAAAAATAAATGAATGAATAAAAGCTTTTCTTGTTTCTGAATTTAAAAATAAGAAAGGAATAATAGCTACATCTATTGGGTCAATTAAGAAAAATAATAAAAAGATTCGACAATATTGCATTCTTGCGCCTTTGCATGTAGCTCTCTACACATAAATTCCATCAAAACATTTACTTGTTGAAAAAATTAATATAAAGAACAAATGTTTTTCTTTCATTCATACAAGCGTTTTCGGTGACTAGTTGAGTTTTTAATTGCATTTAATTTCAAACTAAATTATTGAGACATTATTTCATGCTCATGATTCTGTTGTATTCTGAAGTATTAATACCATGCTATTTTCATGTTCTTTTACGAAAAGACAGGCTCCCTGAAATCATAGTGCTTTGGAAAAAAAAAAAAAATGCACTTGTCCTCTTCATCACTTTAGAGAATACTGTAATTTCACCTTTTCATTCGTCATGTTAAATAGAATCTTTCAGCCTAAGCTTTAAAAATATCACAAGATTAAATATTTGATAAAACTATGAATATGGCTTTAGTTTTGAAACAAAAATGTTATCTACTATTAAAAATTAGAGAAATAAAAAACTTTTTTAATTACCGAAATTCTCAAAAAAATTCCAAAATTATTAAATTGTTATCCTAAAAGAACATGATTTTTAAAAAATTTTAAATTTCAAAGATTTAATCATTATTTTGTGCTAATGAATAATTTTTGTTAAATAATATATCTGGAAGTTATCACGGGAAAAACCCAAAATTCAGCTTAATTTTTCATTAATCTTATACTATAATACGAGGAATGGTTGCCAAGTCGAAAATCGCCCCAGAATTAATAAACTCCGGTAAACTTGGGGATCTGGGGTTTTTGGCCTCTAGGAATCGATTGGCGCTGGTTTTGAAGCGCTACGGTCAAGCAGTTCGGAGTTACAGATAGGATATTTTCAAACTTTATTAGTTTGCCATAATGGCTATAAATGGCAGCACTTAAATTTTCTTTGTCTATTGCCTAATAGGTTTCAAGCGGTAACGTGCTGCCATCTATAGCCAATATGACGAACTAATAAAGTTTGATGACCACACGATTATTTTTAAATCACAAAATTAAGGTAAAACAAATATAAAAGAAAAAAAATAAGGATAACTTTGATATTTTTACTAAATTTTCTTTTAAAAAAGTACGATTCTAATTCCACTGCTTTTTATTAAGGGAAATTTGTTAATGAAATTTTAAATTTAGCGCTCGTTCGTTAACTAAAAAGATTCGTTCTTTTTGATTCGTTCAAAATTCCAATTTCCAAATATTCGAATTTCCAAAAAAGCATTTAAGGAACTGATTTCGATTTCAAATCACCGTCAACAAAGTCCGACATTTCAACATTCATCAGATTTCAAGCTACATTTTCAAAATGCAGAACGCCCCTCTACATGAAATTCTTCATGGAGCCGGAATTTTGGAACAACAAGCGATCAACTCAATTCTACCCGCAAATGGACAACTAGAAGATACCGCATTGTCAGAATGCTTCTCCATTACGCCGAACAAGCTTACCCGACCGTCAAAGTCGCCGTACTTCACCCTGAATTTGTCGCACGCTTCTACGTTACAACAGCGGATGGCACTTATGAAGGAATGGCTCTTCTCAACGATATCAGCGACCAGAACAAGGCTTCCAACTATCTATACGGCGTTCAACAAGGGTTCGACGTGCTACTCATTCCCATTCACAAGAGAGCTCAAATGGATAGAGGCGAGCACTGGATGCTAGGAATTTACGAAGCAAGCTATGGAGAACGTCAACTATTAGTCTGCGATCCAGTCGACAACCCGCTGCCCATCGATGCTGTTTTGAGAAAAATACTGCGACACGTTTTGAATACCGTTGTTACGAATGAAAAGCTGAAAGGATGCATCGTGAAACCTCGTAACGCTTACAACCACCAAGATGGCGCGTCTTCCTGCGGAGTTTACATCGTCTTTTATGCTCGACAATACCTCTCTCATCGACGCCTTTTCCTGGACAAGAATTTTCAAGAAGCGGATGAACGGAAGCAAATTTACGAATTCGTTGTGAACAGTGACCAATTGAACATGTCAGGACCACCTGAAGCCGCATCTTTCACATCTTCACCAATGGTTTCACAAATTTTCTTATGGCATGTATTGTTTTGATAAATCACAATTGAAAATTTAAATTTTTGAGTTAGCTTCGATACCTGTTTTCTCCGAGCGGAGCTCGGTCACCCGCTGGTTTAAAATATAAATAAAAATCTCAAAAAGAAATCCTCTGAAAATGACATTTGGATCTTTTAAAAAATATATGGATCAAATTTAGAAGCTGTAAGAAAAACGATCTGACATGTAGAGAACCAATGCGCACCTACAAAAACAAATAAGAATACAGGCTCACACATTTATTTGTATTAGAATTAAGATTATCATATGAAGATAATTAATTCCACAAGACGTTTTAAAAGACAATATCAAAATTCTAGATAACAGCATTTTCAGTGATTCCTCAATTCGTTTTAACGAGTGGCCATCATGAACTAGGGTTAAATTTGATTGAAAATTTTTAAAAAAATGATTTTAATTCTAAGTGAATTGTAGACAGGGTATGACACTCTTCTGAATTCAGAATCTACCATGTTCATGTAATGTAACTTTACTCTAAAATTGTAGGAATTCGAATATTTTTTTTAATAATTTCAAGGCTCAAAATTTCATATTTTATTAAATAACAGGGAAAAAATGTCTGAAAATTGAAAAGTAGATTTCTTGAAATACCAACTTGCACTTTTGACAGTCTATGCATTTAAAACCTTTGATTCGTTATTAGTAATTTCTGGCAATATATGTCATCAACAATATTTAAGCGCAACATTTTCTTGCATCTGTATCTATTTACTTTCTCGTATGCGTGGTATTGAGAAAGTATAACAATCGTCAACACTTCAAGTTCGAAATTTTCCAAAATCTCTATGTTTTAGACCTCCATGAATTCAAAAAACATATTTTAAGAAAATATCTATCCGATTATCTGTCTATCTATAAGAAAGATTATTCAAAAACGCTTTGAGCTAGATGGATAAAATTTGGTATATAGTCTTCATATCATATAAGTATATTTCTATCAAATTTTGAATAAAGTATATTCAGACAAAATATTTCTCTCTAGTATGTTATTTTGTAATTACAAGTTAAGTTTTGGGCCAAATTTTTGTTTCAGTTGTTTAAAAAAAAAGAGTCTAAAACCTAAATTCGATTTTTGCATAATATTAACCGAATGACAAAGGATATTCACCATGCAATGTGTTTTCTGAAATGACATCTTATTTGGAGAAAATGCAAGAAAGTTTTAGTGGGAGATTATGGTTTTATAAGCATTTTCACTTTAACTGAAATTTCTGAGTAATCTGTGTCAAATTTTGTGTTATCTTCAGTGATGTAATTTATGCCTCTAATTCTTTTGAGTAAAATGTGCATATGATCAGTAGAATCTTTTAGCTCTCTTAATCTTGGTGACAAGCATGAAAGGTGTTTCAACAAGGGAAAGAAACATACAATTGAATATATTATGAACAGTAAGCATATTTAAATTTTAATGTAATAGAGAAATCTAATGCTTAAAAATATGCAAAAAGTTACAATTCAGGATAAAATTCGAAATTATTACATTTGATATCATTAAAAAGTCAATTTTTTGAATTTAAGGTCATTAAAGAAAAAAATTATTCCTGTATAATGATATTTCCGGAAGCTCTTCTCAACACCAAACTCCCGCTTAGTTTCTAATTAATTAAGATTTCAAAAAAATTTCATATAACTTCACGTTTAAGTCCCCCAAAGAGCATTTGTACCAAATTATATAAAACATATAACTGCTGAAGAATTATTGTTTAATCTATTATATTATATATTATTATATTATCAAATGGGATTTTTTGTAGAGCAACACCACACTCTCATGTAATAAACAATCCTTTATTGGACTAATGACTTTATTGGAGGTATGAAGAACTTAAATTGGATATAATTTATATTTCCTCGTTTTCTAAGATAAAAAAAGGAGAGAAATCGCACATCAAATATTTAATGAACAATGAATACTCTTGGATTCAAGCCCGACAAAAATATATTGTTCAAAATCAAGCAATAAAATATTAAAAAACTGTCTAAATTCAGAAAAATGTCCAAAATTTAATTGGAAAGTTATTTTTTTAAAGGATATTGCAGTGTTTAAAATTATTTGGAATGAAGTTTCTCTGTGAATACGATAATGCAATAATATTTTTTGGGTGTATTGAGGAAAAAATGCAAACGTTTCACTTTAAAAAAAAATTAATTCTAAATTAAAAAAAAAATATTCTATCGGAAGTGCTTATTCTGACTCTCAAAACATTTGTATGTCAAGTTTGGCAGCTCTAGATCAAACGGTTTGCTTATAGAATGCCGACACACAATCACACACATAAATATATATATATATATTTAATTTGTAAGATAATCATCAAGAAATGTAAACTCGAATATCTAAATTCCAGATTTCATCAACTCCGAAAAATTGAACACATTTGGATTAATGTTTCTCTTTGAATACGATAAATTAAAGTGGAATTTATATATATGACACTTTACTCAAAATCTGCAGATTTCAAATTTTAAAGGATATAAATTTGGATAAAGTCTGTCTATCAGCAGATAAATTTTTCTAATAAAACAAAAGCATTCAGATTGATAAAATTAGGTGCATGGGTTTAGTTCAGTACCTAAAAATGTAAATCCAATTCATATTTGAAGCTATATCCGTCAAAAAAAAAAAAAGTAGATTGTCTATCCAGTCTATATTTCTCAAGTTTGATCATCGATTTGTAATTTTGCATGAATATAATTGCATTGACATAAATAAATGAAGTTTGGTATGTAATCTTGTATCTCTCAATTATAGTTCTGTATAAGATTTTAGCTTCAACTGGTTGTGAAAAACGTCCAAAAACACATTTCGTCTTATTCAGCACTTCCAATCATTTTTTTAAAAATTTATTTACATAAATTGCAAAACTGAAATTCCTGGTATTTCACAATAGCTTCCTTCGAAAATTTGCGAAACGTCATATCTTACATTCTATTACATTTAGTTTTTTATATAAGTAATTTTTTCTGTACTATATTCGGGTGGAGAAGATTAAAGGTTTCTTGTTGCCTAAATTATTTTATTCCAACGGTTTCAATTCAAAATATAGTGGGTTGATAGGAAAATTATAATATATATGAGCATTGTAAATTAAAGCTTTTTACGCTGAAATAGAGACATCACATCACATCGCGATGATTATTTTGAGGTATAATGACAAAATAGATTTTTAAATTTTTAGGAGTTATATATTAATTGATATTCATTTCTATTAACTTTAACCACCAAAAACAGCTGATATTTGTTGATGTTGATGTTCTATTCGTTAAGTTCAACGCGCCAATTGCGGAAATGTTATTTAAGTTTAAAATTTGGTTCTGCTATTTAACAGATTTCTTTTCACAAATTTTGATTTGGAAAATATTAGATCTAAAATCAGTTAGATATCCCTAACTGGAAATGTTAAGCCTAATTATGAAGAATTTTCGCTTTCGAAAGTTGTTCCATTTTATCAAATATAAGCCAATAGAAACTAGCATAGTTATTTCAATTATTTTGGCCACTATTCTACCCTTACGGTCTCCGACTTGGAGAGGTTATGAATACTTAAATTATAACGAAATTAAAGATGATCTTCAAATGTGTTTAGTTACAAGACGACCACATGATTTCAAATTATGCCCATTAGTTTCACCTGACTTAGGTATAGCATTTTTTTACCATATGTCTGAATAAAGGTACTGAGACTGTGATTTAAAGAATTTTCGATAAGGCATATATGCCTCCTCTATTCGATAGCTATTATATTAAAATAACCTGAAAAATTAATAATTCTGGTCCATTACTTATTTTACTTTTAACAAAAATATAGTGTGGCCTTGTGTTCTTCCATAATCTTCGTTCAATTAAGTTTTCATTATTATATTTGTTAAACAATCTAATAAATTCATTTTAAAGGAAGTTAATTATAGATAAAATCTTTTAATTGTTGAATCTGTTAACTGCTAGATTTTCGTGGAGAATTTCATTTGTAAAGTTTTTTGTATCAGAATGAGATTTGAAGCATTGGTTTTAGAAATCGCATATTTAATTATATCTTTCTTAGCTCTAATAATAGTAATAAAAGGTACTTAGAAAGTTAAAAGTGGCGGGGGTGAGATAAAAAATTTTAAATTTGTACTTACATAATTTTTATGATTAAAATCACAATTTCAAAATCTTCCATATGTTCTGTATTTGCATACTAGTTGCATAATAATTTATTATTATCGTTAGTAAAATTAAAGTGTTAAACTGGGTGATTTATAACAAGAAGCAATAGCCATATCTTATGATTTAATTAAAAATTGATAAAAT
>JAPMOQ010039027.1:0-13029 GCA_026543055.1 Argiope trifasciata
AATTTGATTAACACTCACTTTGTTGTTGTAAAATGATTACTTCAGGTTTGGAATTTACTGTTTCAAATTGTAATAAAACAGTCAGTCCAATTATGCTTTTCTAAGAAAAAAATATCAGAGTAATTTTATTGATTTCAAATGTTAAAGTGGTAATCAAAACAGACTCTTTTACTCTGATAAGGGAAGGAGAGGGGTTTGCAACACTGTTTTCTGCATTTAAGTAAAAATCTATTAAACTGAAGGAAATTTAAAATAAAAGCTATGTGTGGTTGAAAGATTTACAAAATGGCAAATTAAAGATTATATGGTAGCTTAATTAGGTCAAGAGTGAGATTTAAAAAGTGGAGGTTGGAAAAAAAATCTTTTTTTCATTTTCTTATTAATTTTAGCGAGATTTTAGGAATTCTACACAAGTAAAATAAATAAATAAGAAATGAGATTTACGATCTTAAATTTCAAGTTATCATGCGAGAATTTTATTATTTTTAGAGTTATTTCTATTAATAAATTTAAGTCATTAAACCGGTTTGAAACAATCACGGGATTTCTCTATAGCCCCCCCCCCTTTTCTCTCATATAATTTTCAAAAATGGTAGCATTGTTTTATGAAAATAATACTTTTGTAAACACAAACTGCTATTTTCTAATTTCTGAAATCATAAAACAGTTTCATAATAGATCCAGTTAAGGGTTCGAGTCCTGATCCGGGCTTGGTTGTTCCTCTGAGTCCTATTTGTGAGATATATGAATGCCCCCCCCCTGTAAAAAAGGGCTGTTCAAGTGAATGTGTGCGTATGTGTGAGAGTGTGCTCGTCTTCATTTGAACTAGAAGTCAGACTTCTACCTTCTGGTGCTCAGGGGTTTTGCAATGAGAAACTACTGTACTCCTTTCAGTGGTAACACGGACACGACATCATCATCTTTCAACATATTCGAGAAAGCAAAAAATAGGAAGTTGTGAGCATTAAATTTGCAACTAACGTTTCATCTGAATTATTTAGCATGTTCATTTAATGGTGACCCTTTTACTCAGAAATATCACTATTTGACCTATGAAACCCCCCCCCCCCTTTTTTTTAATGTTTAATCACTCTTTTTGTTTTGAAAATCTGCGATCATGGCACCATTTGAAGTAGTACAATAAAATTTTTGGAGCATTGTGCTTTCGGTCTGATTGAAAAAGCGTTTAAAGAATTTCCTTGATCCTGTTACTTCGGAAATTGATGAATACAGTTGACCTTCCAAGCCTTTTAGACAAGAATATGCAATTAGCAATTGTTCAAAGTTCCAATATTTCTTAGAAAGATTGCACAAACAGTATTAATAAAGTAATGCAAAAAAAAAATCAATTCCTACTTAGTTCAACAAAGGAAATTTTTATTTTAATAAATAATCATCAAAAAATTATTAAGTATCCAAAAAAGATTGATTTTTGAAAGTACTGAACTCGTATTCTTCACCTTCACGGGAAAAATACTGAAATTCTTGCATTTTACCGATTGAGCTATTGATGGTTAATTTCAATTTCCATTACGAACTGCTAAAACTCTATTTAGAGTCTTAAACATTAATTAAATTTAATTAATGAATTAATATTTAAAAAAACTATATTAACATCAAGTACTATCTACTACTAGTTTCAAAAAATGTATTTGAACTTGAGTGGATGAATAAAAAGTATTTTATAAACGGTTGAAAATTTGAACAAGTTATATAATATGAGTGTGTGTAATATAATTGTGTGTGTGTATGTATGTATGTAGGGAGAGTGTGAATCAATAGTAGGAAATGAAAAACCTGTGTATAGATCATATAATATTAAAATTTTTCTATTTTTTTACTCAAAATGAATAGGATAAAACTCTTGTTTCTATTGGGAATGTTGTCTTTTACTATTGTATTTTTTTATTTTCTTGTGATGTTTCAGTTATTAGTACACAAGAACTAATGAAATTAATTAAAGAAAAACGGGAAGAAATTAATCTTCCTCAATGTGCTGCCCTTTTATTTGTTGATTCTTAAAAAATTAGGTGGGTGGGTGGGAATTAAAAGGGAAAAGAATTAATGAATATAAGAACACACGCTAAGCTGTGATCTACCCATTTTAATGACCCTTTTGAATTAAATGGAAGAAAAAAATTCCACTGTTTTGCAGTGTTGTTCTGTGCAGTTTCTTTTGGGTCCATACTACTTTTTTTCTAATTATTTTTTTCCAACCAACCCAGCACCCCGGCTCTGAGCTCTTTTTTAGATTATTTCTTGTTCGATGGATTTCCTTAATCCATCACTGTCAAATTTCGGACTAGCTTGACTAATTATCGTTGATGCTTCTCTTTATTTCCCCGTTCTTTCTTTTCAAGTCTTTCTGGTCATTATTGTTTTAAAACCTCCTCCATAAAAGCTAATTTCGACATTATTCGAGCTTGAGTTTTCTTTTGAACTTTTATTCTTTTTATAAGAAATTTCTTGCTGAGATAGGGCTTTCTCAAACATGTCCTTTAGGTCATCGAAATAAAGTTAATCACATGAAGAAGTTAACTGTAATTATCACTGTTTGAAGTTTGATTGACGAAGAAAACTGTACATTCACTTTACTTTCAAAAGTTAAAAAAAAAAAAGACTTGAAATAGCCCAAATTTTTAAATAAATTTCTGTTTTTTAAAAATAAAAATACTAATCATCTGGTTAGTTATTCTGCCTTGATAATGATTAAGTATATTCCTAACTTCCTAATTAGGTCTTGTCGAAACTTATGAAAATTTTTTTCATTTCAGATCAACTAATAAAATTGTTCGAAAAGGGTAATTTTTTTAATATATTCTTTACCTATTTTTCTAAAAAAGCAATTTTAAATTACATGCATTTCAATAATAACAAAAAAAAAATCAAATATTGAAATTGAATCAATATCTTCTCCACTGAAATGCTTATTTTTAAGTATATCCTTAAAAAATGTTAATAAAATTTCAGATATATCATAAAAAGGAAAAAACAAACAGAAGAAACTATTTTAAATAGAAAATAAAAAGTTCTAGTATATGACCAATTACAAGGTTAGTTATTTTCGGAGCATATGCAATAGATTGAGTGTTTCATTTTGTTAATTTTTAAACTTAAAAAATTTAAATAAATTTTTAACTAAGTAAATTAAAGCTTAAAATTGTACATTTTTAAGCACTAAATTTAAATATTAGATTGGACGCTATGAAACGTACATTTTCTGTTTAGTTTTACTGTCATTCAACGCCCGTTTCATAGTTTCCAACCTAATATTTGATTTTTTTTAATCCAAAGAATTATTATTTTGATACAATGACTTTATTCTTTTATCATATAAGAATTCTATGCTTCTTTCCTTAGATAAAAGCTGGCATTCACAGCTTTGGCTTCATAAGTAAGCGGACTTTGTAAAGCTTTGTTTTTAATTTTTCAATTAAAAGAAAATCCTTTTAGCGCAATTTCATTCTTTCCCTGTAATATATATATGGAAGTTCCCAAATTTCATTTGTACTAATGTTTTAGGTGTTAAAAGATTAAAATATAATAGGGAAAAAAATATATTAAAAATGCATCTGTAATGCACACTTTTTTTTTTTCTTTGTTATAAAGATGCATATTACCAATTTTATTTTGTTTTTCATCAATATAATAGAAACTTTATAACTTAAAGTGCAAATAACTACTGTCATTTAAACAAAAACGTTTGTAAGAGTATTATAAAAGTGTAACTTGCTGACAATTAGCGGTTTCTTTTGAGGTTAAAATAAATTAAAATTTCTTCTAAAATTTTTTCAAATAATTATAATAAAGCATTATAAACTTCAAAAAAATAATGAAAGTAAGATCAGAAATTTTAATTGGGAATAATGATTACAATACTCATAGATGAAACCTTAACGAGCTTATTAATATACGAATTCTTTAAAGAGCAATAAATGAGGGTGAAAAGCATATATATATTTTTTCACACACGTACTTATTTTAGTTGCCATCTCCTTCAAGAAAGGCGAAACTAAAACCTTCCTAATCATCATTATTCCTCCCTAATATCGATTATTTGCAAGGTAAGTTGCTAAGTAAAATATTTCTTGAATCTGTTTGAAAATAATGGTTATGTACAAAATCTAATTTTGGGATTTTTCTTTTCAAAAACAGTGTAGTATTCTGAATTACCCAGACAATTTTCATAATTATTAGCTGGGTAATTTTATCTGGGTTTTCAAACAAACTTTAATGCAGTATAAAAAAAATCAAAATTTTCAGATCTTTTGAATGATTTATTATATGAGTGGAAGTAATATTATATATGGAAATGCGATATCGGATAATCTTGTTTGATTTATCTAGAATCCGAGTTAAGAAATAGTTCTAAAAATGAAAAAAGAGGGAGAAAATAACATTTTTAAAACTAAAAATTGCTACAAGTATTCAGTTTTCAATACGTAAAAGTTTTACAAACATACGTAATACAGAACTGAAATATTTTAAAATCATAATGAGTAAGTTAACAAGTGTTCTTATATAATCATTTTATGTATTAAAATAATTTAGTAAGTAATAGAAATTAAAAAATAAAATAGAATAATAAAAACAATTTAGTAAGCAATTATTAATTTTTAAGATGATTTTAGAAATCAAGCAATTTTATGAACTATTAACAGGTAGCAAAGAATCATTCTACAGTAAAACTTAAAAATAAACAGTAAAATTTGCTTTAAAACTACAACGTTTTCGAAAACGTTTCTTATTGCTTTTTAATTGAATATACTTCCACAGATAATAAACATTTTTAAAGGTCCTTGTCTATTTAATAAACGTAAGATAAAAAATAAAAAAAATCAAAATACCTAAAATAAATTTCTATGAAATACGATTTGTTAACATTATTTCAGTAGACAATTTATGGGTACCGAAAAATAATCGGAATTATACGGGTCATTTTTCATCACTTTTCACAATTCGTCATCCCTTTTTTTATGTAGTATGAATAAAATATATAAAGTATTTAATACATTTTTATCCAAAAGAATTTAAAATAAATATTGCAATAAAATCAATTTATTTTCCTTGTTTTGATTTTATTTTAAAGTATGAGTCATTTTATTTAAGACATATTAGCTTTATTTGAAAGTTAAAATGAAATTTATGCTGTATAAATAACTGATTTTAATTTTGTTCTGTATGTGCCTGAACGCAATGTTTTGTTAAAAATTAACAACTATTGATTCTAATCTTTACTTATAGATGGCGCTACCAGGCGCATTCATAGTGAACTGTGATCCATAGAGAATAAATCTTTGATTCACTTTTAAGCATTCTTTTTTATTTTAACAAAATTAAATTGTTTGGAAATGACTTAGCCCAACTTTTTTTTTTCTGATGACAAGCTATTTTTTTTTCAAATAAAAAAAAATTAAGAGTTAATGATGAGCAAAAAATTCAAAGAAGGAGGCTGAGATTAAGTACCGAAAAGAAATTAAGAATTGGTTGCGATCCAGATATTGGAGTACTTCTGAGGGCAATGAACTAAACAATGCACATTGCAATAAACATTAATACGAAATCATTGAAACTAGATCGAGTAAGCATGTCTAATCAATAAATAGAACTAGCCACTTTTGATAACTGGATTTACTTAGATTATTGTCTTTTCAGGCAGTTAAATCAAGAGTATGAAATGTATTTGGGGAAAAAAAAAAGATTGTTATTTTGATACCGCTAAAAAATGAATTTAATTCAGTCTCTATAGTAAAGGCGAATTTAAACGTACAAACTAAATAAAGAGGAAATTAGAATTTTTGGAATTGAGGCTCATAGAATTTTGTTTTTTAATCTCAATATTTGGTTCAAACGGGCGATTTTATAGACGAATGAACCGAAAATTGGATTTCCTACTCTGTTAAAAAGATAATTGGGAAAGCGTTGCTTTGCAAGAAGCATAAAACAGTAAAATATAACCTACTAATTTATCAAGAATAGGCTATGTATGACATTTGAAAATGTTTTTCAAAATTAGAAAATAGCACCCAGGAAGAAAACTATTATAATAATTTTTAAAAATTCGTTTTTTAAGGTAATGCAAAAGTTATTTTTGAGAAATACTAATTTTGCAAGATATGGCCGTCATTTTACATTAAGTAAGACAACGATTACCTGTTGACTACATTAAATCCCATTTCCCTGCTAGATTAAACTTTCTGTTTGGCGCCCGTATCTTGATTTGTTTTACATCTTCTTTCCTCTGGCTGAATAGAGCTTTCGGTGTTACAGCGGTCTCTCTCCGGTGCATTTCTATTCATATTTTTCAGAATGAGTGCAAATCTAAAAACGTTCAAATATTTTGCAGAAGTTGAAGCATGATTTTACTGGCTTATTCTGCATAATGATTATAGGCTTTGCTGGTGATCTTTTGAAAATCTGAAATGTTTGTATAGTGATTTGTTTATATTAGACAGTTGCCATTCGACATTAAATAATAAGAGCTATATGTATAATATGTATATGGCACGCTTTTGTTTAGCTTTTTATGCATTTAAATAAGAATTTTTCAAACACACAATGGTGGGTTTTTGAATTTTAAAAAAGTAATGCTTCTAATAAAATTATTAGTTACATGCTTGAAAATTGCCAATCTAAATTCCTTGTTTTTATATGCGAAGATCATGATAATAAACAATTCTTGTTACTTTTTCATTTATATTAATTCAAATATCTAATGCATTAGAACTGGAATAGTTTACATAAGGGAATTGGAGAATGTCTTTACTGAATCGTGTTTTAATGTTCAAAGAATGTGGGTTCATCCCAAAATAATATTTGATTGCTGTAAAAAGAAATTTAATTTGATTTGAATTAAGGTCTCTTTCATCGCTTGCAGGATTTGAAACCTAGTAGCTTATTTGCTGAATTTGACCTTCAGATTACCTTTATAATTGGCACAATAAAAATACGAAAACTTTTGGTTGAGGGAAACTATAAAAAATAATGAAATCAAAATAATGTTGAATCCTCGATTATTATTGCACTTAGCAATCGTTATTTTGCATAAGTTTATTTTGTTGATGTTTAACTCCAATCTTATTGATGTCGGATAAAATTTTGAATAGTGATTTGCCAGTCAATGCGATATTGTTATCTTAGAGATTCATCGCGAACAACATCCTAAAGATGATAGCTAATGGGTCAAACTGCTCTAATTTATTTTAAATTAGCTGTACCTACATGGCGTTGTCCGTGCCATAGCACCCAAAAAGAAAAATTAGCTTTAAACTTAAGTCTAGCCTCCACTTGATAAGACGTGGGTATGTTACGCAACATCAAGCAAACATGAAAAGTATTTAGAAATTATCAAAAATGTGTTCCGGCCAAGGATTTTCTTTTGGGCATATTTAGATTTGTATGCTGCTTAAAATCAGTCCAAAGAAACGTATCACATTTGTATACCACAACTCTTGTTATTTGCTCATGCGCAGTTTGAAGAATTCGCGCATGCGTGGAATAATTAAAATCGCAATTATAAAACTCCCTTTTTTATTTTGATATAACTTTAATGAACTAAAACCTTCCCCAATAAATGCTCTACAAATTGGTATAAATATCTCCAATATCCATTAACTATTTCTCGAGTTTTTGTTATTCAAATAAACAAACGCTATCAGAACACTTCATTTTATATTTTGTATGGATGAAAAACTGAAAAGTATAGTCTTCAGGTACAGAAATAAGTTGTCTTAAGAGGAATGTTTCATTAATATTAAATTGAATGGGTCAAAGTTCAAAAATAACTTGAACTCGCTGAATCTATTTTCTGACCCACATAATTTACTTGATATATTAGACATTAAGAAGTTCCTAAAATCTTCACTAAATAGCCTTCCCAACATTTGTCTTGAATGTAGTTTAATCACAATATTGATTAGTTTTTGGTTTGTTCCTTTTTCTCATTGCACCATTACAGTAACCAATGCTACTAGTCACATTTAACAGCCGCCCTAGTGAAACAAAGAGCTCCCCCTTCCACTTCCGGCTCGACAGGACACCACTTCCGGATGCGATTGACTGACCGGACTGACACATTCGTGGATCAATTACCTTAATGCACGTTAGCCAGGACCTAATTAACGTGGTTTCGAGCAAGTATAAATTCCACATAGCCCTTTGCTGCACATTTCATCAGACCTCCAACTGGGTGGTTGCTACTCTGCAGGGGGTACCAGGGCTTTACTGACAACCCCCCTACTGATGTAATGAAGGCTTTTTATTATGTTAAAGATTGGACATTTTTCTTGCTTTATTGCATTGGGGACTTAAAGTAGAGTCATAATGTTTTCCAAATTACACTAATCCTCTGGTACAGCAGTAAAAGTTTATAACCACGAAGAACATTTCTATTTTCATTCTGTGTATATGTTTTTATGAGTCTGATATTTGTAGATGGAAACGCCATTAAAATCAATGGTTAATAGCAGTTATTCATAAAATACTTTTCAATGCCCTCTATGATCTAACCACAAAGACTTTTGAAAATACAAGCCTACTAGTTAGTTGACTTGACATGCTTGACATTTGAATCGTTTGTGTGCTCAAAGTGGCATTTATGTTCAAAGTAGTATGACGGTTAATTAACATGCGAAAATAAATTTAATAGCTATTATAAGATTGTATGAAATAATATTATACTAACAGTCCACTTTAGGTCTGATTTATAATTAAGTATACATATTTGCTTGAGCAGATAAAGGAAACATGTAATAAAAAATGCATGCTTGGATACTTGATATTTTTTTATGGACAATACGTTGACAATTTTTAAAATAAGTTTTTGAGATAGATCCAAAAGACAAGTAAAAAATAAATTTATTAATCAAGAGAACGGGATTTAATCAGCAAAAATGGTCTTTTCATAATTTTTCCCATACTCTCTGGTGAAGATATTAAACCCCCGAATAAAATTGTGGACTTGTATTAATTGCGATTGTCTTAAATAGTATTGATGGATGATAGTTAAAAATTTGACACCTTGTCTTTGAATTCAGCATTTTTACTGAATCTGTCATGTGACCCTGGACTATTACTTCCTACCTTACGGTTAATAGTGACCAACAATCGAATTTTTATTTTATAAACATTTTTTCCTATCAACTGAAACCCTAATTAGAGCATAGTTACACTTGTAGTCACAGAAATTTCTACCAAATTTCATATATTTAAATTATTGCGTTTTTGAATACACATACTTATACGCTTATGAAAATACAGTCCGAAAAAAGGATAACCTTTTCGTCAGATTTTGTTTTAGATTTATAATTATCTACACTTTAGGTATTAAAAGTTTGTACCAGATTTTTATCCGTCCAAATATTTTTATTTGTAATAGTTGAACTAATTTATATTCAGACAGTGGTGCAGACTATCTTGACCGCATTTCAAAATTCTTCGATCTAGCTTAATTTTTTTTTTGCTATCGTTTTCACAGACATAGATATAATGCCGAGTCTTTCGAATTTGGCGAGTTCTCAAGAGTAGAGATTCATCAAAATCTTCAGTTTGAGTTCTTCGATTATTACAATTCTTTATCTATATATCTTATCAGTGAAAGTTAAGCCAATCTTTAGAATATAGAATGTATGAAATCAAAAAAGGATCTTTCAAATTAAAGATTCTGGAAAGAAATTTATATTCTTCCTATTTCATTCTTTGGGAAATTAGCTATGCTAAACCATTCATACCATTCATATATTGGAGTCAAACCATTCATACATTGGAGTAACATTAGAGGATATGTGACTAAAACTTTTTTCAAGTAATAACAAAAACACTCGATAAATTTAATTACCCTCACAGACTGTATCGAATTCACCAAATTTTATTTCGTATGAAAGCCTATGGTCCCCTTCATACGTCATTACTATCTTCCATATTTATGAGAAAGTTCAAAGCATTATTTAATTGCACATTAACCTTGGGGGAAAACTTAAGGCTTATCTCGAATCTGAAATTCTCTTTATTGATTTCGTAAATTTTCATTTCATTCAAAATCTATTGCCCACAAAATATAACTTAAATAACTACAAGATTCCCATATCGCGTAATTTTCAGATATATCATACAATAAAACTTTGTCAGATTCCTCCATAAACTATTCTAATATCGGTGATATCAACTATTGTTCTAATATCGTTGATATCAACTGTTGTTCTAATATCGGTGATATCAACTGTTGTTCTAATATCGGTGATATCAACTATTGTTCTAATATCGGTGATATCAACCATTGTTCTAATATCGTTCTAATATTCGTCATTCCTTTGCAAGACAACAATCAGAATTCTATGTGTTTATTGTGCAAATATAAATTAAAATCTACCCTGTAACACCATATAATTCATCACAGTTAGTAGTTACGATTAAACTATTAATATGAATCGGGGGGAGCTAATTTGTGATGACTTATTAGTGGGCGTAGCTCTTTTTGAAAAATTCTAAATTAAAAATATGACTCATTTTAAATTTTTAGCATACTCTTATGTGGTTTTTATTATGTCAGAATCCGTCATCCTCAACTATTGAACTAATATCGGCAATTTTATTCACTGACAGAACGAATCAGAATCTTTGTATTTATAGTGCGAATATAATTTAAAATTGTACTCTATCATATAATTCACCCCAATTGGTTAATATGATTAAACTAATGATACTAATATGGGAAGGCTATCTTTTGATGGCCGAACTGTTGATCTACCTCAGTTTGAAAGATGAGATTGAAGGTTCTGAATTAAAAAGGAAAAAAATTAACATTTTAATTTTTTAGCATACTATTATGTGTTTTTTATTATGTTTATTATGTCAGAATCCTTCATCCACAACTACTGGACTGACATCGGAAATTTTATTCGTCAATTTATTCTATCACTTTGCAAGTTAGAATCAATCAAAATGCTCAGTATTTATTGCATAAGTATAATTTAAATTCGTACTCTATCATACGATATAATGAATCAAAATTGATTGATATCATTAAACTAATGATATGAAAATTTGGGTGTAGCTGTTGACGGTAGAGTTGTTAGGGTAATATTTCTTGAAAGATGCGACTTCACATTCTGAATTAGAAATGAAAAATGATTGATTTCAAATTTTTAACCTCCCATCATTTGCTTTTTATTACGTTCTGAACCAAAAATAAAGAATTTAAACAATCTAAGAGATTGAGCTGAGTGCAAAAAAATAATTATTAATTACATTAATTAAACAGCATTAATCACCGGTTTTTCTTTAAATTAGTGGTTAGTAAAAGTAATTGATCGTTGGATTTCAATATCATGTTTTGATTTAACATTAAATTAATATTTATCCATTTTAAAAAATTGAAAAATAAAAAAACCTCTTCTGTAAATCATTTTGTGGACTCATGTTGTTGCTTGGAGCTCCACACTTCATTAATTTTCCGAAGGAATACTAATAAGAAATCTTGCTAATTAATAGCACTTTTGTCGAAGTAAAAATTTCTTTTTGCGCTACCCAAGGATCAAGCTTCCATGATTTATTTGATTGATTTTAATATTTTTAATTCTGCCCTCAGTGTTTCCGCAACGTTCTGGATCTATCATTAAATTAATCACGGTTTTAGCGTTGTGCTAACATCATTTTTAAAATTTAATGATGCGTAAAATGGAAAGTCTATCTTTTCCGCTTTTATCTCTCTTATTTTTCTCTGGTCCGCGGCAACTTCCTTTTGATAAATATCGTAATTGCGCGCGTTTTTGACTCTCTACTTTGCATAATTCAACTTTACTGTTTGTTTTTGTTCTTTTGATATAGATTATTCTTTCTTTTTTTTTCTGAATAAATATCTGAGTAATAACTTAAACGTTTGTCTGCTTGGCGATATATATATATATATATATATATAATGTAATGTAATATAGGCTTTTGGTTTTTTTGAGTCGTATATTTTCTTATAAATAGCATAGTCTTATGCATTCATCATCAAATTTTATTTCAAATCTCCCTCAGAAGAAACTATTTTAAACTAGTCACCTTTGGCAACCTGCTAGAGCATCCGGGATATTGGCTTTTAGTAAAAAATTTAAAATAGCTAGGTAAATAAGAAAAAGAAGATGGGGAAAACCCCCACTTAAAGTTTTGAGATTTTTGTCCGATTTGCTGTCTAAACCAGAGGGAGTGGACTTTCTTGCATATTCTCTAATAAACTTGTTATGTCTGATAATAACCTGCATGGCATTAACGTACAATAGTTACGAAATATTAACTTTTGGCTTGAATTTTTAGCCTTTTTACAGAATCCATCATGTCATTCTTGGTGAGTTATTTGGCGATTAATCCCTGGTATGTACTAATAATATCAAAAATTAAATATATGATGTGGACATGCTTTTCTTAACCAACTGAAACGAAAATTTGACGCAAAATTGCATTTGAGTCATAAATGATCATACGAAAGTTGATATATTTCACTGCGTTTTTAAATTACCGTCTCTATATGTTTCTGAAAATACAGATCGACAGATAATCAATCCATTTCTGGATTTAGCTAAAAATTTGAAAGGTGGCCAAACTGTAGGTTTTAACTTATCAAATGTTGCTTATTTAGCTCTCTCCGTTTTGTAGCTGAGTTAACTTATATTCCAAGATCCGGATAGATGATTTTTCTCAAAACGGATTTTAGTCAAAATTTGATACAAATCTGCAAATTTGGTGTTGAGACAGTGACTTTAATTTCAGCTGTCTAACTCAGGATTTTTGAATTATCTTTATCACAGACAGACAGATAAAATTTTTCTAAAATATCCTGAGCTAACTTAGTTTTTTTAATCCTGAGCTTAGTTTTTTTTTTTCGAATTCAGGGAGGTCTAAAACGGAGAGATTCGTCAAAAACTCGAGTTCGAATTTTTGGACGATTGCTGTACTTTGTCAATACGAAGTATAAGAAAAAGTAATAAAAAGAAATTGTACTTTGCTGTACTTTATCAATACTGTGTATAAGAGAAAGATATAAAAAGAAAT
>JAPMOQ010039027.1:13039-38030 GCA_026543055.1 Argiope trifasciata
TGTACTTTATCAATACTGTGTATAAGAGAAAGATATAAAAAGAAATTGTACTTTTCTGTACTTTATCAATACAGTGTATAAGAGAAAGTAATAAAATGAAATTTGAATGAGTTTTCTGGATTAGTACTTTAATGTGTATTAAGCGAAAACTAATTGGTAATCATCAGCAATAAGGTATAAATTTTGTTCCGGATTCAATTCTTTAGAAAATATCTTACGTGTATTTAATTTATTACAGTGATGCATTTAATATGTAGTATACATTAAGTTTAATAAATATAGTTCCGTAAAACAATTTTTTTAGGAATAAAATACTTTTATTCGGTTTACTATAAATATCATAAAATTGCTAAATAGTTGATGGGAGAAAAGAATGTAGAGTCATCTGAGAAGGAAAGAGTTTAATATAACATGAACTGGCGGGAGAACGCAGTTTTCCCAGGATTAAAAATTCACCTTATTATTACAAATGAAAATGAATTTCTTTTAAACTGGTTGACTGAAAAAAATATGAAAGATTAAAAAATTGTGATTTAAATTTTTATGATTAATTTAGGCAAATAAAAATAATGCTTTATCACATTTATAATATTCCTTTAATTACACATTTTACTCTATGAACGGAATCGCATTTGGAACAAAATTTCAACAAACAAGGATTGCAAACAATAATACAGACAAAAAGCGCAACAGCGTAAATTATGAGCCTTGTTATAAAATGTATTCGTAGGAATTTATCATAATTCCGAGCAAATCTTTTTGACTGCCATCACATCCGACGCAAATTTAGCATTTAATGGTTTCTGGTGACAAATTAAAGCTGCGACTGCAGTGGGAAATTTATGATGATAAATGGCACAACGAGCATTGTGACAATTATTCCCGTGAATATAAATGGTGCGGCGAGTAAAGTGCCGTGTATAATTTATTCAGAAATTTTACTAATTATTCCATGACTTTGTAGACAAACTCGCAGCTTTCCTCTAATGTATTGAATCATCCTTCAGAGTCGAGGCACTTCAAATAATTCG
Organism: Argiope trifasciata; assembly: GCA_026543055.1. Taxonomy (NCBI): domain Eukaryota; kingdom Metazoa; phylum Arthropoda; class Arachnida; order Araneae; family Araneidae; genus Argiope; species Argiope trifasciata. The sequence goes on from JAPMOQ010039027.1 coordinate 14,071, forward strand.
TTAATTATACTTGTTCAAATTGGAAACGATTCAAAGAGTGGGAGAGAAACAAATCATTGGCAGCCTTATATGTGTAATCATGGACTAATTCTGCATTTCCGGTCGTGAATTGATTTCTTCCCACTTTGCTTATAAAAGCTGCTAGATACCAGTATAAGTGTGCTTCGAGGATCATATGAAGACATTATAACTCTTTTAAATTTGTTTGGTTGGATTTTATGGGGTATAAGGAAAAGGATTAGTTGATATTGCATCGAATTGATTTTCTGAACTATTTAAAAAAATATCTATAATTAACTAGAATGAATAAATACCATGATGAGAAATTAAAATAGATAAAAAAAAAATCTATGTTCAATCACCCCACAAAATATATCTTAAAATATGTAAATAGGTGTAATAAGTTTGCAATATCTATTTTCTTATAATCAAACATTGCAGACATTAATGTACAAATATATTATACCAAATATACTATAACCAAATAACACTGAGAATCCCGTGTTCCGGCACCAAATATTAACTTTGTAGGCATTAAATTAGATTGAAAGATATCAAAATATCTCTTTATTTTTCTCAAAACAAATTAATTTTAAATACCTGTTACCAATTGAGAAACTAAAATATTATGTGCAATTTTGTTTCTAACAACATTATGCAATCACGTTTCCCTTTAATCACTCTAAAAAGGAACTACATTATAATCATAAATTGAACATTCCAATTTGTCCTGAAGTACATGGGAAAAACTGAATACCTGGACTGCCGCGACAAGAACACTGGTGGGAATTATAATTGAATCTTAAGGACCCTCTTTGACGATTGTACAGCCCTTCCCGTGGGAGGTACTCCTCGTCATCGATAGGAGGTAGTCAACTCCCACCACTTATGTTGTTATGTTCCCCTGTCCCATTAACGATAAGCGGCATTTCCACTCAGCTGTGTCTTCACCTGTCAAATGCCTCGAGATTGCCAGATGGAAGATCTTCTTATTGCCGAGTGTCATCGCAGCTGGTCATTGGTGATGTCAGCTGAGGGATCACACGTGAGGGTCAGCTGGGAGGAACTTATCGCACCTTTAAGGGAAAGAAGTGTCAACCCGTCTGGATGTCAAATGTTTTCCCTTTTTGAAGGGACTATCAGTTACACGTGTTCCAGAAAGGTCAGTTACGAGGACGCATCATAGATGGTCATTTTGCACTCCAGATTGGAGTTACAAACGAGGTCAATTTCCTGAACAAGTATTGGGGGGTAGAGAGCCAAGTGAATGAATGGGGAATGAAAAGGCGGTGTTTGGACAGCGATAAAATGCGAGGTTTTCTTTGAATGAGAGAGACGTTTTGGATTTGGACTGCTGAATTTTACGCTCCACCCTGCAGTAGCCTTGTTGACTAACACTTTGTTAGTGTCTTGTGGTGTTATTTCTCTGAATTTATGGAGAACTGCTTTCACGATAAATTTTCAACCTTCGACTTCTTTGTAAATGTCATCAATTTTCAAATGGTATAAATATCAAATATTTTAACCTACAATAGATCAAGTTCATGTGTAATAAATGGTTGCAAATAAACGAATTGTCTGAAATTCTATCTCTTATTTAATCGGACAGGATCAAGATATCACAATATGTCCACCAGGATGGCGAGAACCAACCACTGTACCGGAAGCTACTCATCCGCTTTTCTGAGGCGTGCTCCCTGGTGAGAGGAAATTATAATATGAGATTTCTTCACGACAGAATTCTAGATTTCTTTTGGAGATTTGGATGAAAAGGAAACATCGGGGATTTTTATCGCAAGATAAAAAAGATTAGCTAAGTACTTGAAAATAGTTTTTTGTCAGGAAAGGATGATAGCCTTATTGGATGGCATAGTTGGTGATAATAGATGCCGAAGTTTTGAAGTCTAAGAAGAAAAACAATTGCAAAGAAATTTGAAAATTGCTTTGTTGATTGATTACCAATGATTTTACAAAAATATTTCACAAATGTGATGAAAGCCTTAAGAAAGTATAGAAAACATTCAAAGTATTTATACTTGAATTATTCTAATAATCACATTGTTTTATAAGGAAGATTTTTTTTTCATTAAATATTTATGTGCTCTTTACGATCAGGGATAAGCTATTTCTTCGATATATGCTATTTTTTCAAGTTCATATAATGAAGGGATAGAATTATTATTCGAGAATATAGTTTTTAATTTGCTTATGAAATTGTTTATCTGTTTACACTGTACTGATGTTGCATTTGAAGGCTTTGATTTTATATCTTCAAATTCTTGCTCTTCTCAATCTCCAATTTTATGGTATTTTCGACTGGCGAAGTGTGAAATTTTGTACAAATGTCAAGATTTTCTCTCTCTTTCTCTATTAATAATATAATTAAAATATAATTAATAATATAATTAAACATTTTATTTCTCTGGAAGTGATTCTCCTTGCAGGTGGTGAATTTTTTTTTCTTGAGACAAAACTCATTTTTAACTTTCTTATCTTACCTTATTCATTGATACAATTTTTCATGGTTTTTTCAAGGTATTTCTTTTAAAATGAAAGATTGATACAGATATTCTGTCCATCAGTTTCATAGCAAGCCTGAATTTCAAACCACATCAGTAAATCGAACATAACTTACTTTATGAATAACTTTATACATTAATACTGCTTGATGTCCATGTATGCCGTGTTCAAGATAGAATGAAATACGTCTTGTGCAGATGTCGTACAAATTCTTAAAAAGTATTTTCTAAATTAAGATTTCATAATATACTTTCTATTAGTATATTATAAAGACCAGCACTTCCGCTCTTCATATAAAGTTACCTTCTGAGGAATCTTTACTAGTAGGGCAACTATTGCATTCCCAACACCAATGATTGAGATACCATTAAAATTTTCCAAGCGGTTATACTTTCAGAAAAACACTGAGGCATTGAGATTTCCACGTATTGTCCCTCGGCTTTTAGTACCACTGGGGCGTTTATCACTACAAAGGTTTTAAGGACAACCGGACCCTTGCGGAACATAAAAGACGGGATTCCTACTAATCGTAATTTATGGTCGAAAAATCTCTGTCCTGCTCGCACCGGATGTTGGGATTTTGACGCGTGAATTTAATTTTGGCCAAGCTTTAGAAGGGAAAGCAATTTTCTCATCGGTGCTTTGCAAGCTTTTACTGCGGGTGCAATTTTATATCACCATTTTATACCAGAGCATTTTCTGTGGACAGAAATGCTGACTGGAGGGATGATGGGTTTGTTGCGTGTCATTACCGCATCGGAAACAAATGAGAAGCTAACAGTGGAACGTTGGTATTCTAGTTAAGTTCTAGTTCTGGAAAGGTAATGTGTGCTAATTTTCATCAAATTAAATTGGTTGAGATAATTTTTTTTAAATGGACAATGTTATTTTAGTTGTATGATAAGCCTTCTATTTATAAATTCGATTAACTGGAAAAACTTTTAGAAGAAAAACAAGGATCAAGACCTGAATGCATTTTGTAATTAATATCTCAAATAAAGATTAAAATAGAGGGTGGTTAAAATTGAACCTCCTAAGAACAGCTACGTACAACATAAACGGATTGCTTCGAAATTTGGTATATAGATTATATAAGAGATATACTAACTGAATTTTGGAAAAAAGTTTCAAAATGTATACCGAGGGCATTTCTTTCCGAAGAAACATTACTTTTAACTCAATAACCGACCTAAACGGAATTCAGAAATAACATTAACATTTATTGACTTGTTTCTCCTTTCTGATCCCCTCGTAATCGAACCATATTAAGTAAAAGTAAGGGGAAAAGCAGTACGATATTTGAGAAAAATTAATAATAAACAGTTCAGTTTGCAGAAATAAGAACAGATTAGAAAGAGATTGAACAAAAGAAGCAATTATTAATCGGGCCCAGGATGACGTATTAAAGGTAATTCACCTGCAAAATTTCATGTCGATGGGCAATGAGTTCAAAAGAAGATCGTAACTGAGCAATTATGATGCTTCGCACATGAAGCTTTAATGGAATTCTTTAAATCATTCAACGTCGCAACAAGAAACCATCATCATTACAGTTGGAAACATTGACATAAAACATGACAAAGATTTCAAGTTTCTTGCCCTAAACTGTTTTGCATAAAGCGTTGTCCTCATGGCAAGCACGCAAATCTCAATATTTTTCCTAGAATTGATAGCTTTTTTCCCTATTTCACATTTTATTACTCATAATTCTTGTTCTGGATTATTAATATTGTTTTTGTATTCCGTTTTGGTCGTTTATTGCGTTAAATTTAAAGTTTTTCCGGAAAAGAGGCGCTCGGGGGAAAAAAAGCGTTTGGAACTAAAAATTTGTTTTCAAAATTCAGTGAACCCATCTCATGTATAATCTTTACTCTAAATTTCGTTGCTATCCGATCACCTGTTTGTTTTGTATGATGCTGTTTAAAGGAGAAGTTTAATTATAACCACCCTGTATATAAAACTCACAGCTATATAGTTAAAAATTCAACTATTAATTACTAAAATTGCCTAAATCCTAAAATAGCCATTTAAGATATTCTTTCTTTTTTAAAAATAATTTAAATATTTTTTTTAACGACTTATAAATTTTTTTCCTGCCACTAAGCATTTATTCATTGAATCATAGTTCAAGAAGAGTGATAAGAAAATTTGCTGTTTAAAGTGAAACTCTTCTGGATTAGCGGCACAGATTGTTGTACCTGCTCTGACTTAGAGATGGCTACAGATCTGGTTTTTACTATCAGTAATCCACTCTGTCATCAAATATCTATTCAACATATACAACCGAAGAAAAATGATGAGAAACTTTACATGTTAAAATGAAACATTATAGAAATAGGTATTGATTGCTGAAATAGCTCGAGCTCTGAGGATAATACAAATAGTTTAAGCTTCAATAACCCATGGATTCGTCTTTTGTCATAACATTTTTATTAATTATTCAGAATTAAAGAAGAATGATCAAGTTAGATGGGAACTCTATAGGTTAGAATTACTAATTACTATAACACTCGAACTCAGGGTATGGGAGGTTGGGTGGGAACTGATGTTGTAGCTTGTTTATTGCGTAAGGATATTTGATTAAGCCAGATGATATTTTGATTAAGGATTATTCTTTTCTTTTAAAAATAATTTTGAAGATTTATTCGCTTATTAAATAGCTCAGCCCTACAAGCTCTGCAAATTAAAGTCAAACTTTATTGAATAAGGTACATCGTTCGAACTCAAAGGTGGCTACAGATCTGTTTTTTTTTTTCTCTATCAGTCAGCCTACTCAGTCATAAAATGTCTACTCATCATACACAAACGAAGATGAATGATGAGAAACCTTTCAAAGAGAGAATATTGAAGAAGTGATACTGATTGTTGCACTACCAGTTCAAAATCAGAGGATGCTATAAATACAATTTGAATAGTTCAAGAGTTTGTTTTCTATCATCATATATTTATTCATTATTCATGATTAAAGAAGAATGATCAAGTTGGGGTGGAACTCTAAAGGGCAGGAGTACTGATTATACCAACTCGAACTCAGAGTGTAGGAGTTTGGGTGGGAATCGCTTTTGTAATTACCTTATTGCGTAAAGATATTTGATTAAGCCTAATGAAATTTCGATGATGGTCGTTCATTTATTTTTAAAATAATTCAAAGATTTGTTCGTTTTTTTTAATAACTCATGAAATTTTCTTCTGTCATCAGATCATCACACTTAACAGAAGAAGAATGATCAGAAACCTTAAAAATTAGTGATAATTTTTTTTGACTAAGTTGTAATGATTGATGTACCTATTTGTACTCTGAGGATGCTACAGATGGAATTTCTGCTTCAATAGCTCACAGGTTTGTCTTCTGCCCTTAACTATTAATTAATTATCATAATTGAAAAAGAATGATCAAATTATAATAAAACTCGATGGGTTAGTGGTACTGATTAAGTATTAACCCGAATTCTAGGTGTGAATGGTTGGGTGGTAATTGCTGTTGTAGCTTTCGTAAAAGCTAAGGAAAAATTTAAATGTTATAGTCATTGAAGAGAAATGCAAATTTCTTTCACTGTCTTTCTTGTGTTTGGAAAACAGTAAACGAAATAAAAATTAAATCTAACAGAGAATGATAAACAGCAATATTTTTTAAAAACTTGAAATAGGAATTATTCCATCTTAAAGTAAAATATCTGAAGCTCTGAATTTTATAGGATGGCCCCAATTTGAAAGCATTTGTAGCTAAATGAATAAACTGAATGAAAGTCAATTCCATACGCATGTGTACAGGGAGATTAATTCTACTAAAAGAAGAAACAATAATTTGAAAACGCTGATGAAATAATTTCTGTTTGAAAGATTAGCTCACTGAAAATTACATAATGCAAGATTATAAAGGAATTATTTCATTTTTTTCCTGAATTTTTTGAAAGAATATATTCATTTTTTTGTAAATATATGAATAAATATTGAAAACACAATATGTTGTTCGATATTGTAAACACAGTAATATGTTTAAATGCAGTTTTATTGTAAAAATTATAGTTTTTACTTCACCATCATGTAGCGTCTTTCAAAACAGTCTACAATGTGAAGTTCTGGTTTCCGATGACGAGTGTCGCCAAAGAAATTCTTTTGGTGTCTTCCATCTCTGAGTTTTCAATTGGAACATGCAGTGCAATTTTCACTTTTGACAGTGCCGCTATATATGTAATCTACTATTAAGACTTTCTGATGGCGATGGTCTTCATGATCTCAACAATACTCCATCCTGAAAATCAGTTTCCGTTTAACCCTCCACTTCTTTCAGTATCTTTCTTTTTATCATTTTGGAGTATTATTTTTGAAATATCTTAAAAAGTGAGAATGCCAAATCACACTAAAAACAGTTTGTAAAATACTGTTTGCAATTTTGGGAAGTATTTCTGAAGACTGTCGATTTCTTTACCTTCAATGTGCAAATTGAGTGGCTTCTGAGTCTTGCATGGCGAGTCAGAGATGGCTCTATTAATATTAGGTTTCATTATCACGAAGTAGTAGAAGCACCATATTGATACGTGAATAAGGTTCTTAACCGTTTATGTTCTTCCATAGAACTTGTGTTCTGATATATCCTAAATAGAGATTAGATATCACGAATACAATATAAGTTCAGTATGTTTCTTTGTTGTGGTGGCTGAGAGCAAGACATGCGACCGGAAGGGTAAAAATGCTTTGGTGGCTGAGAGTAGACAAATTGTCGCAAAGGGTTAAGAGTATATCGCATAAAATATTTAAATTGAAAATTTGCAACCAGTTATCTTCGAAAGCTAAAACACTGGCCGAGAACGGCAGTTAGTAAATTAAAAGTTTTAATGAAAGGTTAAATACTTTCACACCCTTCATCATTCTGTTTTTTAATGAGAATTTAAATGATTGATGATTGGTTGATGAACACAGCGACATGACCAATAATCGAGGGAATAAATAAATAAAAAAAATGCACAAAACTTTTTTTTACTAAAAAAAAGTTGCAACTTCAGAAATCTGAACAGAAAAAAAAATATATAACCAAGAGGAATATTTTTTTCATTCGACAGCCGAAAACCTTGTTTCTTGAAATGCACCCGAAGCACGCAAAAAGTACTTGTTTTATGAACATCTTAAAAAAAAAGAAAAAAGAAAAAGAAAGAAAGAAACTTGATGTAAAAAAATGAGGCAAAGAAATTAAAAAAAAATTTTGGAGACAAAGATTAATTAAAATTTGTTCGGCGTTCATGAAAAAGGCGCGAAAAAACGTTCCATCGCACCCTTCAGTTCTAGAAAGACAGACCCCCCGAGGGAATGCGTATTTTATACGTCAACTTGCTAAGTACCCTTTTTAATCTTCCCCTCAACGACTAAAAATATTTTTTTTTTGAAATAAATAAAGATAAGACAGCGACGGATGGTACGAGTTGTAAAAGATGAAGTAAAAAATTAAAAGAAAAAAAAAGTGAAGCCCATTAGTTTCCCGTTATCCCGGGGGTGATGTTTTCCGCTGGGGAGCATGCGGTTTCGTGGTTTTTGCACCGACAGTACATTTTTTTAAAGAAAGAAAACATTCAGTTGGAAAACTGGGAAGGAGTTAGTTTATGATAGGTTACACTCCTCGTCTCTTTCTCGCTGTTTCCAGACAAGTTTTCGCTTCAAAATTCATGTGCAGTCAAAAACACTTTTGGATTCAATTAGCAACGAAAATGACAGCCCCAGAGAAAATTTTGAAATCTTTATTTCTTTTTTTCAGAATTGTAGTTACTGAATTGTCTCTACCATAGTTTTGTTTTGATTTTTTAAAAAAGAAAATCTTATGTTTATATTAAAATTTTGGAGTTTGGGCTTTAGGAGGTTGTTTCTCTTTTATTTTGAATGAGTTTGTATTTGAGAATATTACAATTCAGAAACAGTCCCAGTAAAAACTCGTTCTCTGTCCATTTAAATATATCGTAATTGCTTTTATATCAGTATTGAATTATATCTCTACTACATATATATATATTAAGTCATGAAATAATTATTTCTCGACATAAGAATATAAGAGCTTTTCAGATATATCCCATAAGGTTCGGAGACGAATTAAAAAAAAAGATACAGAAATACTTTTTATTGTACCAAATATCTAAAATGGACTTCAAGCATTTCAACTAGAAGAAAAAAAAATACTCATTGCCTTCAGTTTTTGAAAAAAAAAATCCAGTTTATTCAATGAAAATTTTGCAAATTTTCCAAATGAGGAAAACTTAGCAAGTTAAAAAAATAATAATGGAAATGTTTAATTATTTCCTCTATATATAGCTCAAACTACATAAATGTAACACACCGCAACATAAAAATAATTTAATAAATTAAAAAAAATGAGTATTTCAAGTTAGTGATTTTTTTTTGTCAAAATTTGTCTATGTATATAATATCTTAAATGAAGCTACCTTAAAATCCATGGTCTACCCTGCCTTCAAAGATATTGGAAACTTGCATACCAAATTTCATGAACTTGTAATGAATTGATCATTAGATATCAAGTTTACCACGAATCAATCACAGTGAAATATCCATTCCTCAGAAAACAGGTCAATGCATTGTACATGTAAATTAGTTCATCGAAATGATCTGGAAGTAAATGCATGGCAAAAATAAACTGCGGTCGATTTACTAAGAAGTATTTAATTTAATATGAACATATCAATAATAAACTTCAATAACTATAGTATAACTATAGTTAATATAAACATATCAAATATTATTTTGATGAATTCTAAATTAAAAATTAAACAAATTGCTCATTTTCGGTTTAGAATACCACTGCTTCCGATTTCCTTTTTATTTATTGCGTTTCATAGAGCTTTAGATATAGAATTTTCAATCTCACATGTATTAAAAACTAAGACTGCTTTAGAATCTTTTTGACTTTAATTACAGATCATAAAAAAAATTTCAAGATTTTCTGGAAAATCATTTTTTTTTTCCACCAAGTTGGATAACTTAAATTTTTTACAACCTTTTTAAATTCGGAATATTTATAAAGCTTTTTATTGTCATTTTCGGCATCCATTATATCCATCAAGTAACTGAGCAAATCGAAAGTTGGAAAGATTGCTTTTGATTATAGTTTTTATTGATTAGAAGGCAAATGCTTTTCACATTTCGTTGCCTTGATTTATACTTCTGATTTGGATAATCTATCTGTTAGCTGACTCCTCCTTTTTTACTTTTAAATTGAAGTAAAGAATGAGCCATCTGATTAGATAGCAAGTATGCATTATTGGCAAGTCGCTTGGCAGCCATCGTATTAAACTAAAATACATGGGATGTAATTTTCTTTAAAAAACAATCTAGTAATTTGTTTGCTATTTCATAATTGAATCAGGGGCCATCTAATTAGATAGCAAGTGAGAATCATTGGCAAGCCACACGGCAGCCAACAACTATAGTACATGAAATATAGTATTAAAACAATGCAGTCCACAAGGATAAGATTTTTGAATACATAAATCAATTTTTGTGTTTCGAAATTTTATAAAAATTCCTATGATTTGCCATCGACATATATATTATGTCCTTAACCGTTATGACCATGTAAAGTATATCAAATATTATTTTGTTGACATTGATTTACTATTCAAATTTCTCAAACATTTTAAGTCGTTGTGGGTGGGCTCACTTAGAAAGGAACGATCAAAATTTAAACGAGATCGTTGATTAAAATCCTTCGAAATTTTATGTTTTCTCTTGAAATCTTCTGACAATATTATTACACAAATACCAATTTCGCATTTTAAAATTTAAAAGAAATAAACAAAGCATTTTTGTGATGCCAGCTTAATTTTCATTTAATTTTTTTCTCCAACGTAAGTTTTGTGCTATTGTTTCTTATGGCACTTGCCGTTAGACAAGCCTGTTGTCTCAAAGACTGCGATTTAAATCAATAGGGCGTGTCTCTTGATTTTTTTTTCAGTAGCACCACTCACGTCTTAGGTAGTTTAAACAGAAGAAAATATTACACTTTCTTCTTCATTTTGGTTAGTTATATAAAACCTAGCCGTATTAGACGTACGCGAGTTTCTGTTGTGTCTTGTTTCTAATGGCACTTATTATTGACAAGCCTGCTGACTAAAGATCCTTTGATTTCATCCGAATTTTTTTGTGCATCTTGTTTATTCAGAAGCGTCATCTAGGGCCAAGAATATGAGTTAGCTACTCACACAGCACAACCCTTTTTACGGAGCGGACTTCATTCATGCATTTTCATTCACTCATCCACATATCGTAATTTAGACCTGGATAAGAGAATGATCACCTCTGAACCAGTATCCCTAGTGGTATTACTCTCGACATGGAGGACTTTGTGATCACGACAATTTTATACGGGCGTCAGTCACCATGTGACGGTCAGAATGTGATGACATTAAATGCAAATTTTTGTTATGTTATAATGTTTTGGATTAGAGTTTCAAATGTCCTTTAAAATTATTTCAGTTTAATTGTGCTTTTAGCTAGATAAAACTTTTATTATTTGCATCTTATTAACTCTCTTTCTTTTCTGTCTATTTGGGGCAAATTTTTCATTGGCTTATCAAACTAAATTTCCCTTAGTTCTCTAACTAAGGGAACAATACTTTGCCATATATTTCAAAGTTATGCTTGATGTAATATTAACTTTCTTTTTTGTCTAGCTGTATAATGCAAATTTTGCAACAGATTAAAAACTTCAATTACAAGCAGATTGCACCATATCGAGTCTTAACTCATCAAAAAATTAATTTAAAATCGATTCCAAACTTTTTATACTCGCAGGATTGAGAAATGGAAAAGATTATATAAATCTTTAATTTTAATTAATTTTAAAGCATTTTAGTAGGACATTTTAAAATTCACTCTCACAAATTTTCAAATCACTCTGCATGAGATTACAATTTTGTATGAGACCATATGAAATTATTATAAGCCTTTTTGTTCATTTTAAAAATATGGTATTCTAAAAATTTTAAATTTAAATTATTATTTAAAAGAAACTTATTTTTTAAGCGGACAAACACTGTAGGAATTAAGTTAATGTAATTCATTGTGATAGTTATTCATAGAAATCGAAAATCGTCTCTAATTAAAACTGTGTAGTTACTATTAAAATATTTTAAAACACAAAAAAGAAAAAAGAAAAACAAACAAAAAAGAAAACGGTTGCCAAGGGAGAGGAAAAAGGAATTTTGCTAATTTAATACAAAGGAAATTTTTTGCACCCAAGAAAATTAATTCTTTACCTTCCCTTCTTGACGTCCATTTTTTTCTTCCTACTTCCTCCACTTTTTTGCTTTCAGATGTAACCTGCATGTCAGGATATTCGAAAACTGATATTCACATTACATTCCCTTCTTTCTGTCTGCTACCTTCTGAAAAAACAAAGCAAGAAAAACTATAGGAGGAGAACACAATACTCTTTTCGAACATTCTAAAATTCCATTCCATTTTCAACTGCAATCTCCCCCTCTCACCCTCTTCAAACACTTGAATTGCACCTAAAGATCGGGCTCAGAAGTCTGGAGGGAGACAAAGAATGTTTTTGAAGGTGGGAGTGGGGATTTAAAGTTGCTAATAATGATCCACGAAAGTGGGTGACACTTGAGTAGGGGGAGGGTATATGATGGGGTGGAGCAGTTTCTGCTCAAGATATGTGTAATTTTCGCATTGTTAAAGTTGATTTAATTTTCCTAGATCATGTTCCCGATGCCGGGAAGCTATAAGATACCGCTGAATTTCGAAAGAGAAAAGCAATGGCAGCCAGATGAAACTTGCTAGTTGTGCTTTGCCTTGTTTCTCTTTTTCTTTTCTTTTTAAAATTTTTGAAGGCAACTTGACTCTCTGTTCGTGGCTTAATTTCGCAGAAAGGTGGTTTGAGCCAGAAGTTTATGTTTTGAGAATAAATTTTCTGGTACATCTTAAAGATTTATTAAAAATTAAATTAAAATCAATTTTTGGTGAATTGCTTTGTAAGGTTTATTATTATAGCTTTATATTCTTATGATTTACTTTTCAATAATTCAATTAAAACTATTAACATCACAGCATTAAATTATTAAAAATAGATAGCATATTCTGAGTTTAGTTGCTAATGCAGATTTTACTATTAAATTTTATATTAAAACTCATTTGATCTTATTTGTACCCCGTGTGGTGGCCGGGGTGCCCCAACGGTGACCATGTGGTAACCAAGGGGTAAGAATAGTCCCAATGTATCCCAATACATGTCGTAAGAGGCGACTAAAATGGGGTTGGACGTAGGGCTAACTCCCCTACCCCGTAAAAAACTCTACTGTTACGAAATCTAAAGAAGAAAATACCCGGCTGCCTAAAGACCGAGACCGGTAGACCGAGGATCCGGTGAATCGAGTGCCTAGAAACAGGTCTAAAAGTTCTCAGAGTTAATAACTGGCGAAGTCTATCCAAGAAGCGGGAAGCCTGGAATTCGAGTCTGCGGAAGGTCATGGCCCACCCTGGGCTGAAGCGCCACTGAATAAAAAGATCTTATTTGTTGCTTCTTATGGAATTTGCCATATACAAGCCCGCTGAAAAAGTCAGTATTATAAGCCGAGATTTTCTGCGTCTCTTGTTTCATAAGCGCCATCTAGAGCCAAAACTACGACTTAGCTACGCACGCTTTACAGCCTTTTTTACGGGGTGGATGTCATTCATACATTTCATTCACTGATCCATATAACGTAATTTAGACCTGAATCGGAGAACAATCCCCTCTGAACCAATACCTCCAGTGATATTGTCCCGACTTGAACAACTTTGTGATCAAGGCAGATTTATGTGTATCAGCCACCTTATACTCGGAGAGTCACCCACCGGTGAGATTCAAACTCACTACCCAACGGATGCGAGTCCAAAGACATACCAACCAGGTTATCTCGGACTATTTCAATTATATTTTTGAAAAATACATTTATTATGTATTTTTGGAGTAAGTATTGACAGCTCTTTAGTGCAATGTAGGATTTCTAAGTGGAAGGAAGGAAAAAATTTCCAAACAATGAAAGTAATTAGGAGATTTTGGTGGAAATCGAAAAGAATAAAATGTTGTAATTTAGAAAGAAATCAACAGAGTGAAGGTTAATAAGACGATCTGTCGCTTCTGAATCGTAGATATCAACATGTTTAAATTAAAAAAATAAAAGCATATTCATAGTTGGGACATTCAAAACACACAAATATTAAATCCACTTATGATTATTTTAAACATATTTTAATTCTTTAGAAATCTACTTAAATTCCTCACAGACATAAAAACGATATATTATACAAAGTATTTTCAATCATTCCGATGTCTACAAATGTAATTTTAGTTGTAGGATTAAATTTTTTAACTGAAGAATATTTAATCACAACCTAATTTGATCGTCGTGTGCTCTTTATATTATAATCATGAAATAACACAAAATATATTTCAGAGTATCAGTATGTGTTTATTACAAATGTGTTGTAAAGTTTTTTTAACGATTTTCTACTCTTACAATTATACTATACATCTTATAGAATTTTTAAATCTCGGGGTCCCATAATGAAACACTCAGAGGTGGTGAAGAAATTCTGATGATGACATTTTAATCGTTTCCGAACATAGTCTATTTGCATATTTAATCTTCAGTGAATAAGTCTGATGGTTAATAGGTCAGCGGTGGCTTAATGGTAAGATTTCGGTTTCGAATCTGGAGGGATTGACCCGATTCCAACCTAGAACCGTCGTGTAAGTGGGTCTGGTGGAAGTTAAATTCGTACGAGCTAAAATGTCCTTCCGATTGTGAGGTGTAGAGAGGCGGGTGCCGACTCAGGTGTCGTTATCTTAATCTGACAGAGGTTAAAAATTACAAAGTCAGTCTCTAAATAGTCCTAGTGTGGCTTTAAAAACGGGGCATTAATATAGCAAACCTAAACTACAGTATTTCATTAGCTTTTTTCTGTTTGGCTACCGATTCAAACTTCAATCTTTAAATCGGATTTATTTTTTTTAGAAATGCAATAAATTTTTGTCTTCTGTTTTATACTATATATGATTATATATATCTTCAATTTCGGCATTATGTGATTTGATTCCAAATCAAATCCTTCGGTGCTTGAGAATTAATATTATATAGAGTACTATCTTAATGATATGCATTTCTATATCCAAATGATTTTTATCATCTCTTAAACTGACATGTTTTCAATCAGACTTTGATGAGCAACCAAAAAGAAAAAAAAACACCCAAGAACATAAAGCGTTTGACGGAAACATTTATCCGAGTAAATGGAATGCATGTCAAAAAACAAGAACGCAATATAGAAATATGCACGTTTTATGACAACAACCTTCCGGAGATATCCGATCGTCGATGTCAATAAGAGCGGCACGAAATCATCACCGATCACAAAAGAAGGCGCTTCCTGGAGATAAAGAAGAGAAAAACTCGCGTCACGACGACGATCCTCGGAGTTTTTAGAGGGAAAAGAGCCTTCCATCGAGCTATATCCTACACATCCACCCATCTCTGAAAAGAAGACATCTTTTATGATGACTAGACGCACGCACAATGGTCATGAAAGACTCTACTCCCCCCCCCCCCCCCGAGGAAATTTGATTAAGCCTGCCATTGCGGAAGTCATTCCAGGATGGCCAATGGCAGCGCGAGTCGACACTTACTTGGAAAGTTGGGCATATCCACACGCAGAGGGGCCATCTCAGAAAGGGTAGGCAGACTGGAAGTTGGCGACCTTCTAGGGTTATTACCTACTAGGCACGCTCTTGATGGAAGTGGGGTTGGGAGTTGGCAATGTCTGGCTGCCACCCTCCCACTCGTCAGCAGGGAGTCTTCCAGCACGCGCTCTTGATGACAGACAGACAATTAAGGATCAGAGTTGAAGTAATGGGCCACATCAGCCGTAACGACGGATATCCGTGATGACAACAGAGCCTTCAATAAATGTCTTGGGCATTTATGATGCGATTTTAGGGGCGGTTTCGATGCTTCTAGAAAAATGTATGGAGTGATAAACCGTGTACAGATTTCTAAAGAATTTCACTTTTTCTTTTCTTTTGAAATCCTTTCCTTTTCTTTGTTACTGTAATTTGGATGGAGGAGACATGGCAGCTTTATTGTCCCATTCATTGTATCGATAAAGTGACTTGATAAAGTAATGGGTATATGAAGACTGAATTTCGAGGATATTCTGTTTTATAATTGATTCAAAACTATTTTCAAGCAACTTTTTAATGTTTATTTTAAAATATGATGTCTCATTTTTACACTCATTAAATGAATATTTTTTGTGTGTCACTTCCGTTTCTTTTATTTCTTGCATGTTTTAAAATTACCTTTAAATGAATTTTAGAGCCCATTTTCTTTTTTTGGAGTAAACTAATGAAACTACGAAAGGAAGTACAATACATTTTAATAACACTGACTATCTCTTCATCGTATTGATGTGTTACCAGAATTCATCTTTTTTTGGAAAATTAAAACTGCTCAAATAAATTCTCAAATTTAAGAAAATTTAAATTAAAAAAATTACTCTAGTAGTTCGATGAGAAGTTGATCCAATTCTTCTTTTAGCTTTCTTTTTCCTTCATGTAACTTGAAAACTGACGATGAGTATTTTCTATTTAATATATGCCTATAATTTGTTCATATACAGCAGAATTCTCTCAAATAATTTCAGTGACCTTGATGTCAAGATTAAATACAATAATCAAATGGCGTTGAATATGGGTGTTTTGTTCGTTTGATGTTTTAGTGGTTAAAAATTACTCTTAATATTTTGAAGAAAATCAAATCAATCAAAATACAGACAAATTTGGTCCTACAACTTTGGCAATGAAATGAAACCGACAATTTCATCAAACCAACTTATTACATTTTAAATATATATCTTTTTGACATGTAGGTGTACAGACGAGTAGGCAGTTCATGACCAAAATTCTGCTTTGATCTGCAATTGAGATCTGAAAAAAAATTAAAAAAATTGCAGCTATTTAATTAAATAATAATAAACTATTATAAACTGTGATAAAATTACAGCTTATATTTATAGCCCCCGGTTTATTCTGCTATTTTCAAACTATGCCCAATTCCATCTTGCATAAGGGGCCAAAAAGTTTTGTATTTACGATTTCATTTGCTGGCGATTCATCACAAGCGACTTCAGTTGGCGATGTTTTTAATTTTTGGCAATCTATTGCGATGGCATAAATATCAACAAATACCATTCTCTCTTTTTTCTAGTTAAATTACAGATTTCATTGACAAACATAATTCTTAAGGTAGACTGAAGTGTAATGGTTAATTACGATATAAGTAGCCTTTTTTGTATGATACTTTTAAAAGCTACCTAGTTTAAAACTTTGTAAAGGAGAAAATTACAAAAAATATTGTTTCTAGAATTGAAAAATTAAAAATAAAAGTTTTTCGTTGAATTCAAATGAATTTCAATTAGTGATATTGCAGGACGCAGAAATTTAATCAAGCTAATTACGCCTATGAACTACATTTATCTGGGAGGAAATATACAAGGCTGCAAAGATACGATTCACTAATTTAAATTCAAATGCCTGAATTTAGATTAGTGAATTATAATACTACAAAATAACTTAGACAATTGGGCTTCAGTACTTATTGAAATGCACACGTTGGAATTGATGAATACATTCTGCATCATTTCATCTGATCTGAAACATTGCAACTTAATGCGAAATGTTATTGTATCAGAATTCTCGTCGGCCTTATAAATTTAATTATGTATTCTCCTAATGCAAATATATCCGTTCGTAATGTAAATTAACACAAACAGGTTAGATTCTAAGGTTTGAGGCGATAGGTCAACTGGTTAAGGTTGTTCGAGTTTTCAATATTTTGAATTCTTCAAAGGGCATTGGTTGTAAAATTAAAAGCAAAACTATCTAATTTAAATCATGAACCATCTAATTAGATTTAGTTAAAATTTCTTCATATATTTTTTACAATAATTTCACTTGTTTATTTATTGCATTATTTTACTTTAATGCCTTGTTCATAACTTTTATTTAAATTTTATTTAAAAATTTCCCTCTTTTTGATGAGAAAAAAATTAGAACTGGTTATTCCAAATATTGTAGCACGCTCATGGGCAAACTTCCTCACCACATCAAGAAGACGATAGTTTGTCGAGACATTCGGCAGGATTCGATGTGTAAGTGACAGTTTCGTTTGAAAGATTGATTTCCTACAGTCATTGCTTCTACAGGTGTTTTGATAGGCCCCAATATGCCAAAAGATACGTAATAAAAAACTAACCTCTCTGTAAACCGATATGATAGGTATATTTTCATCGTAGAAACTTTTAAAGAGCGATTATCTAAGAGCGACTATGGCTCTTTAGTCAGAGGCATGTCAATGACATTAGAAACATCATCATCAACAACATCTTTGTTTGAATTGTTATCGCATTTACATGGATGCGAGGATACAAATTGGAAATTAGATCAAAGCTTTTTAATCAAATTCTATTTATCCAGTCCTTTTTATTGTATTTACTTTTTCACCCAGGTATTCGAGCACAAGCAAAATATTTTGAATACATTTTGTTCAAAATTTTATTAAAATTTTAAAATATAGTATAGTATTAATATATTATAACTCATTCGTTTAATTGAAAAAAATTTTGAGTTATTTTTTCCTCAAACAAATAGACAGAATTAAAAAAAAAAGTGTTTTATGACCGAGGAAAACCTGAAATAACAACAGTTGTCAAAATCTCGAAAGTAAAATGCTATGCTAAGCAATAACAAAATGATTGTTTCTTAAAATCGCTTAAATTTCCAATAAATGCTCAATTATTTATAGGTTCTCTCAGTTTCTTTTCTTTTAAAAATGAATTGTTTAAAACTGCATAAATAATTCAAACTTTACTGCATTCATAAAATGTTACAGTAAATGATATGAAAAATTCAGAAAAAAAAATGGTGTCTAGTTTTAAAATTTCATTTCGTAGAAATAGAAAAAGAGTATTTTTAAAACCGATAAAACAACTTTCCTTTGTTTGAACATTTGTTTGCTTATGACAAAATAAATTTATTTGCTTATTCCAATATGTTTATTTACTCAAGACAAACAAGTTTATTTACTTATTTCAATACGTTTATTATTTAAAATAAACGAGCATATATTTCTACAAGGGAATTTATCACCTATTTTCTCGATTGTAATATGTATTTGAAAACAATATAAGAGATTCAATTTCTGCTTTTATTGTATGGAGGCCTATTGACAGTTTCAAAATATTTTATTTTCTAAGTATTGAAAGTGGAGTAACAGAAATAATATTTCAGTGTTTCGTCAGTTAAAAATTTTATTTTATTGTCGAGGTTAAAGCATTTTAAGAGTTATGATACTTTAAATTTTAGGAACTGTTTTGAATGAAAGAAAATAAAAATTTTAAATACAAAAAATAAATTAAAAGTAGTATTGTTTCACTCATATTTTTTTTAGCATTTTTTATCTATGAAAAAAAAAAGCATTTTAATGTCAAATTTAGCTTAATTGATATATTTTTTTTAAAATTTTAAATTTGCATAAGTGTAAAGACGTCACATATGGAATAATACCAGTTTGTCGGTCTCCCTATGAATCTCATAATGTAAAAATTTTAAGATCTAGATGAATGAAATTTGGTATATTATTTTATACCAAGATTATAGACCTCAAATTTGAAGTAAAATTCCCTGGTGGGAAGTCAATTTAAATCTGCGTACATGTATGTACATGATTGAATAATTCAAACATATAATTGAACAAAACTTGGAATATGGTTTTGCTACTAAATTTATATCAAAGTTGGTACAAATCTATGAAAAACAGAGTGAATCCTTTGCATAAATTCTTCATGTATGCGAAAATAATATCTTCAAAATTAAACAAAATAGATAAGTAAAATTCGATTCTACTGTCTATTATCGTTTTGAATGTTGATGTTAACACAAATTCCTCTTGCAAACTGCCAAGAATCACAAAGAATCAAAAATCGCGTTAAATTATGTGTCAATGATTTCAAAACAAATGAGCTAAAAAGCAGTGGTTATTGGCATTGTGATCAAACTGGTAGATTTATTTCAGTCTAGATTTCTTTTTGTGAGGATTATAACAACGTCAGACTCTTCGGACTTAATCTCAGTTATCTGTATCTTGTTATTACAACATCCATTCAGGTTTCTCCTAGTGTTTAAGAGGAACTCCAGTGAGGCACCTCTTAACCGAGGATGATGTGCTTCCGGCATGGTGGTTGAATCTCGTCAACCCGGTGGGGGATCTGATTCCTCCCATCGATGATGGGACGTATTCAGAAAAAGATCCTAGATTCACAATGGATATTAACACTTCTATTCTATTTTTTTGGCAATTCTATTCAATGCATTTGCAATCTCATAGAACATCAACAATTTTTTATTAAGAGAATGGAGCCATATTACTGACTCTCCGTCCGGCTCGAAGGCACTCGAAAATAAATGCTGAATGACTGGATCATCGCTACAGCAACACTGGCGGGAACTGTAATTGAGTGAACTTAAGGGCCATCATCGGCCAAGGTACAATCTACCCAGTAGGAAGTACATCCCGCCATCAATGAGATGAGTCAGATCCCTCACCTTTGTTGTACCCACCGGGTTGGCGAGATCCAATCACCATGCTGAAGCATCTCATCCTCAATTACGAGGTGCCACCCCCCCCCCCAGATGTCGCTAAGAGAAAGGAGATAAGATCTTTATTAGAGAGTATACAAGAAGGTTTTTCAGAAGACCACTCTGACTGGTTTAATTATTTTTTTAAAACTAGTGTGGACAATCCTAATTATGCTATTTCATTGCAATTGAAATAAATTTCATTTCTATTCTCTCATAACATGAAATATTAGGTTGGTGCGTATGAAATGTCGGATTCTTAAGTGATTGTATAAAACTGCATATCTTTCTTCAAAAGCTGTTTATTCAATCAAAGTATGCTCCATTCGCTTCAATACACTTCTCCCAACGAGATTTTAAAGCGTAGATGCCTGTCTTAAAAAAATTTTGGTCTTTAGAATTAATAAACTCTGATATCGAGTTTTTTAGACTGTCTTCATTTTCATAGTGTTTGCCCCTTAAAAACAGCTCTAAATGCTTGAAAAAATGAAAATCGGTCGGCGAGAGATCCGGTGAATAGGGTGGATGCTGCAAAACTTCATATTCCAGTTCGTTCCAGCTTATTTCGCTCTGTCAGTGCGTGCGGTACCCACTTGTCCATCTTCTTAACCTTGCCAATCTCAGAAAGGTGTCTCAATATCGTTGTATGGTCAACTTTCATCCTGATAGCAAGTTCCCTCGTGGATACGGCTGGATCTGCTTCCACTAGAGCCTTCAGGTCATCATTCTTCACAGACGTTTTGGGTCTTCCGCGTGGCTCATTTTGCAGTGAAAAATCGCCAGTCCGAAATTTTTCGAACCAACGCTGCACTTTCCGATCGTTAACCGTATTCTCCCCAAACGCTTGGTTTATGTTGCGTGCAGCTTTTGCAGCACTATTACCAAGTTTGTACTCATATAAGAAAATGACGCGAATGTCGGCAGAATTCATATCGGCAATAAACTCAAAAGAAATAACAAAAGGGAAGACCTTCGAGAAAACCTATTTTGCTGAAATGAGTCTCTGGCAATGGACAATACGACTATGAATGAGGTTATGCCAAAGACAAAAGTATAACGAAAACAGGGAGACAAACGTCCGCATGTAAAGAGAATCCGACATTTCATACGCACCAACCTAATACTTAACACCACACTATACCTTCGCTTCTAGCTCTGATGTGAGCCCCTTTCCGGTTTGGTATAGATGCAGGTGAACTTTATTTTTAAAACAATTACACAACAATTAATAGTAAAGATACAAATAAATGACAAAATATGTATAAATACAAGAAATGGTGAGAAGTAGAATGAAAAATATCTGGAGTACAATGAAACTGGATGAATGAACTTTATAACGTACTGCATGAGTGTAAATATAAAGGAATTATAAAAATTGGTAACTTTAGGGGGAAGGGCTTAAGGATATATTATGAATAAAAATCCCGTATATAAAATGATGGCCAAAAATTGATATGTTAGTCTTATTGGATCAGTTTTCTATGATCTATTAGGACCACGGTGGCCTGGTGGTAAGGTCTCGGCTTCGGAACCGGAGGGTTTCAGGTTCGAGACTCGATTCCACCGAAGAACCGCCGTATGAGGGGGCCTCTTGCACTTTAAATCTGTCAGGCCAAACGTCCTCCCGCTGGTGTGGTGTGGTGTGGAGAGGTTGTGCCAGTTCAGGTTTCGTCCTCGTCATCTGATCTTGGTTCAAAATTACGAGGTCCGACCCAAAATAGCCCCCGTGTTGCTTTAAACGGGACGTTAATATAACTAAACTAAACAAATACCTTCGCTTCTAGAGCTGATATTGGCCCCTTTCCGGTTTGGTATAGATGCAAGTGAACTTTATTTTTTTTAAAATTACACAACAATTAATAGTAAAGATACAAATAAATGACAAAATATGTATACATACAAGAAATGGTAAGAAGTAGAATGAAAAATATCTGGAGTACAATGAAACTGGATGAATGAACTTTATAATGTACTGTATGAGTGAAAATATAAATTAAAAAAATTGGTAACTTTAGGGGGGAGGGCTTAAGGATATATTGTGAATAAAAATCCCGTATATAAAATGATGGCCGAAAATTGATAGGTTAGTCTAATTGGATCAGTTTTCTATGATCTATTAGGAATCTAATCATGTTCACAATGTTAATTTTGGAAGATGAATTGATAAGGACTCTTTTGTACCAAGGGCACGAAGATGAGGGTTTTTGGAGTAGCCATGAAAGAACAGAAGGGCAGGGTGCCACAAAGTGGATGGGATCTCCAATTTCTCCATAAGATCAATAGTCCTTTTCTAATAAATGAAAACATTGAAGAAAAGAAGGGAATGGATCAAATCCTGTAATCATAATAGAAAATTTCAAGTCAAAATTCAATTAACTCTCAGGCAATGAGAAAAAAAAATACATTAGATTCACATCATAGGTCAGTATTTCGTAAATGCCTTTCCCCAATGCCAAGATATTTACGACCTTATCCAAGATCCACAATTTTACACCGAGTTAAGAGAGATAAGATCTTTATTAGAGAGTGTAATAGAAAATTTGGAGGAGACCACTCTTGTTGATTTATGAACTTTTCTTGAAACTACAGTGGGCATTTCTGACTATGATATGTCATTTCAGCTGAAATACATTTCATTTGTATTCTCTCATATTATGAATATTTGATTAACTTTGTGGGACCTTTCCCTCCTCATGAATTGATTCATTACATAAGGAAATATTCTTAATAATTTGCCTTAACCTCATATATGTTCAACCTTATCTGAATCATAAGGAAATGTACAACTTCCAGATTAAATTAATTCCAGAAAGTGACATTATAAAACAGAAGATACATTAAGCAGTTTCATTAATCATTTAATATAATAACTATGCATGAGAAAATTAATAATGCTCCTCTCGGAACACAATTTACATCAATTTTCACCAAGAGTTCGTTTAAAATATGTATTCATTACTTCCCATTATAAATTCATAGCATTCATTATGCATTATTTCATTGTGCAAATGAGGCTTGGTATATATTATCGTCCTGTGAATTGAAGAAAGATGTAGATCCACAAATGTTGCTCTCAACACTGGGTTGCAATGCTTTACATCCCTTTTGATAATAGGATTTTCTTGATATCGTATTTATAATATGTTCTTATTTTTGTAGTTTTGATTATTTTTATTTAATTAATTTCGTATTGGAGTCAATTTTTGGGCATATACCTTTGAAGATGTTTAAAGGGTAATTCTTTTATTTCCAGACAATATGATTGTTTTCGATAGCATATTTTCATAAATGTATCATTCAATGTTCAGAAATATATTTTTAAAAAATGCAATTAGTAATATTTTGGTTCGTTTATTCTCCTGGATGGTTATTCAGTGATAAATGATTCTTTAGATAAATACTTCAAGTAAACTCATTAATCAAGAAACATTCATGGGAGAAGAAATTTTAAAACTCATTTAGTTTTTAGCTTTCCGGACCAATAAATCTCCAGCTTTGAGAATAAACAATAACCTGGTTGGTAGGACTTTGTACTCGCGTCTCTTGGTGAGTGATTTCGACCTCCCCCGGCACCCATGGTCGAAGTCTTTCCGTGTATAAGATGACTGGTGCACGTATAAATCTGTCGAAGCCACAAAGTCCTCCAAATCGAGACAATACCACTGGGGGTACTGGTTTAGAAGTGATAGTTCTCTGATCCAGGTCTAAATTATGATCTGTGGATGAAATGTATGAATGAAGTCAGCCCTGCGAAAAGGGT
>JAPMOQ010039027.1:38040-73105 GCA_026543055.1 Argiope trifasciata
AAAAAAAATCTTTTAAATTGGTCATTGCCTTGTAGGATTTCGAAAGTATTATTTCGTTTCCTAAGCTACAGAAAATGAATTCAGATTTTCAATTATCCATACCCAAGGTCATACTGGATCCAGATAATTAGATTATTGATGGAAAATTGTTATTATTTTAGGTATAAAACAAAATCTGCCTCTAATATGTTAATTTAACGAAATATATCTTCTCAACAATATTCTTTATAACAAAATAATAATGTTTGAAATGTACCGAACTCAGTTACTGTCATTTCAGTATGCTCAAACGATTACTTTTCGTCGATTCTCTCTTATTAAAGGTTAAACATGCTGAAGGATGAGCTCGTTTTCAGAATTCTTTGTCATTCTTTGATCTTGATTTTCACTCTATTAGATAAGTTTTTTTGTTCAATTTTTTTTCACTGGTATGTGAATATCATGTCATTTCTGACAGTGTTATTTTAATTTAGTCTGCTTATAACCCGACTTTATTTTATTGTAAAATATAAATCCTTTCTAAATCCTTCACTAAATTCATACTAACGCATGCGTAAAAGCGCGGAGGGTTTTAGAATCCATTGTCAAACAATAGTTCTTTGTTTTCACTCTGGTAGTGTTTTTTGGATGTGGGTGTTTATATCCCTTCCTTCGAAGTATTCTGAATGAAGGAAGTTCGAGCAATTGGAGTTCTACTTAAGTTATAGAAATATGAAGGCATTCTTACAACACTGTAGAAATAAAATAAATAATATTAGATTTCTAATTAACCATCTAAATTGAAAATACTGAATGAATTGAATAAAAATCAAAGTGTTTTTTCTCAGGACTATATTTAGTTCTGATATATTAAATTGATGGTCATAAAAATTATTCATTTTGTATAGATGCACACTCTATTAAAGTATTTGAACAAATCGAAGGGAATTACTTATTTCGTTAACCTTACCTTGTATGCTCATTTTTTTCCCTTCAAAATTTCCAGTTAATTGGTGATTTGAAAAATTATTTTATAAAATAGACAGACAGACACACACACACACAATACCTAAGCTTTCTATAGAATGAAAAATGCTTTTCTTGAAGTATATTAAAAAACGCTTCTGTTGACAAAGCTATCTAAAATCTTTATAACGCTACTGCTCAAACAGTTTATTAGAGTAACAAAAAAGAATACGCAAAGTATAATTTTCATAATCATTACCATCATGACACAGAAAGTATGAATTTTTTGAGAAACTTAGTACATGCATGTGCTTTCCTAGCTTCTTTTAAGCCTGCACAAAAAGTAATTAGGAGAGCCGAAAAAGCTTTGTTAAGCATATTATCATCAAGTTGATTTGATCCACCTCTTAATATAACATCCCCTGTTTTCTGAAATAGGCTCTTTTTTTTCATCGAAGTACATTTGATATTTTGTCAGTTTCACATTTGGCATTTGGAAATTTGATAAAATGTTTAATCATTTCATACATTGCTAGCCTTTTTAACATTCTTTAAAATGTCTACGCATTTCATATAATTTTACTTTTAATGCATAGGCGGTAACATATAAATTCTAAATTAAGCATTAAAAAGATTTTAACCGGGAAGATCATGAAACTCATAAAAGGCGCCCCTAACTAAGTGCCCTTTATTGAAATCGACCATCAAAATAGCAACAATCTAGCTTAAATGGACTAGAAGGAAATTAAACGACAGAGAAAATCAATTTAAATTACAATAAATGCGAAGCCGTAGAAACAAAAGTAATCAACTATGCACGGAAATTGCAGTTCGAAGCAGCACCAACAGGAAACAAATTGCTAAGGATTCTCGCGTCAATTATTTAGAGGGTAGGTCTATTACATTGAACTTAGCATCACCACCGATCGAACCAAAGAAAACGAATTACGCATGAAGAAATAATTCTAAAAAAAATTCTTTTTTTTTTCAGGAACATGAAGGCTCAACACGTGCCCTTTCGAACGGCGAAATGAAAACAAAAGGAAGGAAATTCGTGTCAGCAAAGGGAGAAACGCTATTAATCATCGCCGTGGAAAACCGACTTGACAGAAAGGGTCTAGGAGAAAAGCCGCACCCACTCAATAAACAACCTATTTCCTGCCTTCAATGGGATTCTGTTTAAACAGGGCTCGAGAGAGGAAATTTCCATTGTTTCTTGCGCATTTGTAACGATTCAACATGTTGGCTTAAAAACAGGGAAGCCTTAGAAGACGGGATACCTTCTCTAATCGGAAAAGGGGGAGAAAAATTTCATTATGGTGTGTTTTGAGACGCACATCCAATTTGCACACGAACCGATGTGATTTTTTTTGTTCGGTTTTGTTTTATTGTATGAAGCAACCGCATACAGTTTAAAATGGTCGTTACTTGGCAAGCATTTGTCAAAGAAATGATCCATGAAAAGGATGAAGTAGAATAAAAGAGTGTATTCATATGTAGCAAGGGCATAATAATTTTTTTTTATGAGCTGACAAAATATTGAATTTTTATGGAAATGCAGATTTGTTTTGAAAACATTGTAAAAACTAAGAGCTGTCGGGCCGAAATCTGTTCGCATGCTGCTTAGAAAGATGTCTCTTCACTTAAAAATTTTTGATCTCAGCTAAGAGCGTAAACGTCACGAGGCCTAATTTGACGCTTTCATTAAGGTCGATTGGAATCGAATTTAAATATTAGTTAGGTGCCAGATAAAATTTTACTATCAATGTTATTCCATTTTTGAATTAATTGCGTTTTATTATCTTAATAATTGAGTTATTGCGTTTGCCCATTATGTAAAAGCTCATTTAAGAAGAAAATTTGATTTCTATGTCCCTTTCTAGAGACGAATTTGATACGAATTTTCGAGTTATCATGTTTGCTGATATGCCAAGACGCATTCTAGAGAATTTGAATTCTAGATCACATTCTAGGGATGACTTTAATATGAATTTTAGTCTTATCGCTTTTCCCCGTATGGAAGACACATTCTAGAGAGGGATTTGATTTCTAAGTCACTTTCTAGAGAGTAATTTGACATGCATTTACACATTTGTTGCAAAAACTGAGAAACAATTAATGTAATTATGTGACACTATTTGTTTTATAGTTATATTCACTGAAATTCGGTAATTTTTAGATTTATTCAAACAGTAAAATTGCATGTGAACTGTGAAGTAGATTAATACAGTAGATAAAATTTCGCGTTAACTGTTAAATGGAATTACATAGAAAGTAAAATTTTGTATCAATCGTTAAATAGAGTTGAATAGAATACAAAATTTGTGCTTAACAGACAAGAAAGCGAGTTAATATTGCATAATCATCCAGGACTGAGAAGAAGAAAAGAAGTTAATAAAAACATGTCAAAAGTTTATTTAAATATTTGTTTTATTTTTTTAAAAGGATTTTTTTCTTCCAAAGTTTTAAAATATTGAAACTTTGTTACAAATTCATTTATAATTTACGAAATTATTTCCTTATTTTTTATAAAATGCTATTCGTGTTAATATTGAAACACTCTTCCCAAAGAACTTCCTTCTAATAAAATGTTTTGATTTGGTCACGCGTCTTTATCATGATCTGATCTTTTCCTTCTCATTTTAAAATCTAATTTTATTTTAAATCTACAATTAGGAATTTAAAAATATAAAATTTATTTAAAAATTTGTCATGGTTTTGTGCTGTTAGATCTCAAAGCGTCACAAATTTGAAATCTTTATGATACTTTTAATGTAAAAGAAATAATTTAATTTTTTATGATGTAATAATTATTTTTGTGATGATAATAAAAAAAAATACCTTTTATCTTCTAATATATGTTTAAATGAGGAAATTACTGCAAAAGACAGTATGTAATTTACAAGCAGTCATAATTTTAATGCCACTGTGATGGCATGATGTTCAAAGTTATTCGGAAGGTTCATCTGCATATGTAAAGTTATTAAAATAACAAAGTTTTGAAAATACTTTGTTGAGAGGAGTTTCAACATGAATTTATGATTACGAGATTTAATGAAATTCGGACATTACCACTATTTCTGGCTAAGTAGCTGGTTACCCAAGGCTTTTAGTTTGTTATATAAATATGGTATGAATCATAACTTTATTGTTATACAGAATTTTTAAAAAATTTTTAAATTTATTTGTTTGGATTTTTTTTTAAGAAATGAATTATTTTATTGTAGGAAATAGTAAACACGGAAAATAAGCTAGGAATTCTTTAAAAAAATATTATTACATTTATTTGTAGTATAGTTTCTTTAAAAAAAACCTATTTCACTCTTTTGCTCCATCATCATCGATTGATTAAAAAACTGTAATAATGCATTTCAAACGAGTTTCTATACATTACTATTAGTCCCTTTTATTGAGTTTAAATGTTATATAAATGTTGCAAAGAAAAAAATTAAAATAAATTTAATAAAATAAAATTTCCGCAATATTGAATAGTAGCTTCAGATAGCTTCTAAAATAGTATCAGAATCCATATCATTTTAATTTGACATACATTCATTTCATTTACTTTGTAATTTCCACTTTTTAAATTTATTTATAACATCAATTCCATACACTGCAAAAATTATTTTGGAATAACATATTTAACTTGAGAATCTATAGTTTGTAATAAAAACGTAATATGATTTATAATTTTATTGTTGTATAGATTTATTAAAAATAATTTTATGAATTTAGTTTTTGTTTTAATATTTTTAAGAAATAAGTTGTATTTTTACTATTGAAAACAGTAAAAACGACAAAAGATAACGATTCTTTTTTAAAAGAATAATATTTTGCATTCATTCACATTAAAATAAAAATAAAAGCTGTTTTGCTCGTCATTATTGTTTAATTAAAAAAGAATTGTAATAATGCATTCCAACCAAGTCCCTATACATTATTACTGACATTTTTAGTGAATTTAAATATTACATAAATGTCTTCAGAAAAAATTAAACTCAGTTTATTAAAAATTAATTCAATATTGAATATTTCTGCTACAAATAGACTTTGAAATAGCACCAGAATCCATTTTACAATCCTTTTAATTTGATCTAAATTCCTTTAATTTAGTTTGTTCAATTTTTCAAATCTATTTTATAACAGCAAATCTATACCCGGTAAAGATTATTTTAGAATAACATATTTAACTTTAGAAAATATAGTTTGTAATAAAAACATAGTATGCATTATAATTTTATTGTTGCATAGAATTATTAAAAATAGTCTTAGAATTTTTTTAAAAAACATTTTTAAGCGATGAGTTGGTGTTATTGTTTTTATTTTAGAAAATAGTAGCAAAGACAAAAGAAAACGATTCTCTTTTTAAAAAGTAGCATATTGCGTTCATTCGATTACAATGTCTTTTAAAAAAAACCGTTGATTCTTTCTTTTTTTTGCCATTATCGATTGATTGAAAAAATGTAATGATTCATTCCAAACTAGTTTCTTCATACAACTGTTAATCTCTTTTATCGAGTTTAAATGTAGAACAGAAAAAAATAAACCCTGTTACTGTCTAAAATAAAATCATAAACCATTTAAAAATAATTTTAACTTGACATAAATGCCCTGAATTTAATTTGTCAATTCGCTTTTTCGAATTTTTTTATAACAGTAATTCTGTATTCAACAAACATTATTATACAATAACATATTTAACTCGTGAAAATATCATTTGTAATAAAAACAAGGTATGAATTATTATTCTGTATTATAATTATATTATTTATATAATTAATAAAAGTAATTGTACGAATTCATTTTTCTTTTAACATTTCCAAGAGGGAGGTAAATGTTTTTATTTATTTTGGAAACAGTTAGCATGTCTAAAAAACAGTTTTCTTTAAAAAAAATCAATATATTTCATTTATTAAATAACTCTTTAAAAATTATTTCACTATCTTCTTCCTCATTATCATTTGTTATAGTAAATGTGATAATGCATTCCCAGAGATTCTCTATAAAATACTCTTAATATCTTTTATTGAATTTAAATGTTATATAAAAGTAGTAGAGAAAAGTTTATTTCTAAAATATCATCAGAATCCATTTTAAATTCATTTTAACTGGTCATAAATTCCTTTCATTTACATTGTTGATTCACTTTTTCAAATTTATTTTATAACAGCAGCTCTAGACTCAAAAAATTTATTTTAGAATAACATATTTAACTCGAAAAAATATAGTTTGTAATGAAAAATATGTTATAAATTATTATTTTATTGTTGTATATAATCATCACAAATAATTTTACGAATTTAATTTTTTTAAACATTTTCATAATGGAAAATAGTACTAGCAAAAGAAAACAGTTTTCGTTTTTTAAAAAATAATATATTTCATTCATTTGATTACAATTTCTTTAAAAAACTATTTTACTTTTTTTTCCCTGTCATTATCGCTTGATTAAAAAAGAATTATAAAAATGCGTTCCAAGCAACTCTCTAGATATTACTATTATTATTTTTTAAGTTTAATTATTATATAAATATCTTGAGAAAAAAAGTAAATTTATTAAAAATTTGCTCAATATCGAATGTTTTCGTTTCAGATAATTTCTAAAATAGCAACGGAATCCATTTTAAAATCATTTTAACTTGACACAAATTCCCTTCATTTACTTTATTAATTCACTTTTTCTAATTTCTTTCATAACATCAATTCTATACTCAACAAAAATTATTTTAGAGTAACATATTTAATTCCAGAAAATATTCCGTTTCTTAAATATTTATTACGAATCGTTCCATCCGTTCCTCTTTTCCATAAATCCAAACTTGTTTTAAAAATCCTTTTTTGAATAAAATAATAATTCTTTCATCCAATAATATTATTACTTTTCCTGTTGAATAAATATCAGCTTGTTTGCTCAGAAATGGCTTTCATTAACTCTGTAAAGGAAAACAATGAAAATATTTTTCGAGCGAGAGAACTCTGAGTTTCGGAAATATTTTCTGTTCGATTAAATTATTCCCACTGCTCATTTGTAACATTTGTACAAATGGCAGTTAAGTAATCATTCTACAAATCGTAATTGTGTAGTGCTTAGTACTTAATGGCGTCTCATAATCTCATGATTAACAAATGCTAATTCAAAATATGTTTCGCAAAAGAGTGAGGCTAGTTAAAATAAATGTCAGCCATTTTTCAAAGCATTATTACCCGTGTGTGGAGTCTGTTGGAATTACACAGAATAAGTAATATTACTCTTTTCTAACGATAATTATCTAAAGTGGATTTTGTTACAGGATGCTGAACTTGTAATATATTTCAATTTGGAATTTATTAAAACTCTTAATTTGCGTTTAAATTTTTATTTATGCAATTTTCGCTTATGAGTAAGCTTTTCGGAATTAAGTTAAATCTCATATTTTTTATCTGGATATCTGCTTTTTAAAATTATTTCTTGCTTTCCAAATCTCGTTTGAAAATTTATTTTTGGTGATTGAATGTTCGGCTTATTGTTTTTTTAATTGAATAAGCAAAGCAATCAACTTAGTTATCATATATACAGGTAATGGTTCTTTTACTTTTAGTTCTAATGATTTTAAATCTAAAGAATTTGAAGAATAGTTTCTAAAGGAATAGAATGAGCAGCTATTTTTACTGATAATTTCATTCTTTCTTTTACTAAATTAAGTTGATGAGTTTAAATTTATTTCCTGTATGAAGTTTCTTTTGATTCTTTTGTTAATTTAATGTTATTTTTATTTTTATGCTTTAAAAACAGTTTCCATTATTTTCGTTACAGAAGCTGCTTAAACTAAATGAGGAAAAGGAAAAAATAAAAATCATTTATATAAGAAATAATTGGCTATAATTATTGAAAAACCAGCAAATTAGCTACCAACTTAGATTACTTGAAGAAATGATTGCCTGTTATTATAAAAAACCTCGACAAATTACTGTTACTCAAAGTTAAATTTCATATATCATTACTCAATATACGACAGGATGTTTGTCTTTTATAACTGCCATAGGTTATAAGAGCAGTTTCAATGTAAATTGCGATATCTGGCATTTCTCTTTTTGTAAAAATAATTTGTCGTTTATTTTGATCATTTTTAAGTAATTATTTCTTTCTTTTCAATTTAAAAGTGTTTATTTTATGCTCTAACGACTAAATAGTTTGTTCTGTAACCTTAAGTTATGCAACCTCAAGTAATAACAATGGAATTAATTTTTAAAAATAAAACTAAAAATAGAATAAAATAAACAAATAATCCTGGAAATTATTTTCAAAGGAAAAAATATTAAATTATGAAGTTAATTCAACAAACTGTCATATTGTCAGCCATGTATGTATAGCTAATATAAAAAAATACGATCTTTTTTACATTTTGAGTGACAATATTCAAACGAAAGTGATACTGTCATAATATTTACTGTCATTTGCACTTAATAGATTATAAATTATTCGGAAGATTTTTACATTAAATCTATAATAAAAATAAAACAATAATAGATTATATG
This sequence comes from Argiope trifasciata, assembly GCA_026543055.1. Lineage (NCBI taxonomy): Eukaryota > Metazoa > Arthropoda > Arachnida > Araneae > Araneidae > Argiope > Argiope trifasciata. The sequence goes on from JAPMOQ010039027.1 coordinate 46,501, forward strand.
GGAATTTCAGAAATTTATACTATTCAGTAGATTTTCTTCATATTTTGCCCTTGAAGCTTAACGAACATAAGAAAAATTTTCTTACTTTTTCTTTAAATAGTTAATTTTTTTTTTCATCAATCAAAAATTGTTTCCATATATAGAGAAGAGTATTATGTTTTTTTTCCCTCAATGACTTAAAAAAAAGACATAAATTTCAAATTATTTTCCTTGTCCCTGGGTTATCACCTATCATGTTTTAATTGTGAGACGCACTATTTTTTAAAACTTATTTATTATTTTAAAAAACTTCTTTGTTTTTTCTTAAAAATTTTTTTGTTACAGTCTGTATTTTCAAGGGGATATCAAACTTTAAAATTGCTGAATGCAGCTGATTTTTTTATTTTAATTCAAATAAAAAATGTTATAAATGTTTTATATAATAAACCAAATAAAAATATTATATATATAATATACTAAAAATTACTTATGTGTATGCAGATTGACATTTCGACAAGTGCTAAGATTAAATATATTTTTACCTTAACTGTGATCCTTAATGCCAACGTTTAATCTCATTGACGATTTTTACAACCTTTCTACCAACCGCGGTAGTAGGTTGTAGAACCTGTTTGGTAGAGCGTCAGTCTCGTAACCGAAAGGGCGCGGGTTCTGTCCTCGTCTTGGCCAAAGACCGCCGTGTTGGTTAATGGCAGTTGGGGCACATTAAATATGTCGAGACTGCAAAGTCCTCCAAGTTCCCATAGCAAAACGATACATCTGGGGGTACTGAATCAGTTCCCATAACAAAACGATACATCTGGGGGTACTGAATCAGGGATGAGTCGGTCTCTGGTTTGGATCTAAATTCCGACTTGCTGATGGATGAATGAGTGTATGAATGAATTCGACCACCCCCTAAAAAAGGATTGTGTCGTGTGTGTGAGCTAGAAGTCGGACTTATGCCCTCTGGGTGCTCAGGGGTCTTTACCCACAGAAGCTACCGCACCCCCTTTCCGTGTAAAACATGGACACGACAACAACAACGCAACCTTTCTTAATTTACAAGTACTCTTATTTTATAATAAGAGCTTCAAATTGATCTCATTAATACTGATATGTAAGTAAGGTTTTAGCAAAAATTTCGTGACAACACATTAAAATAATTCTTTTTTTAGATAATAAATGGTATTAAAATATTTTACTCTCGAGAAACATTGAGTGAATTAGCTAACGAATTCGAAAAACCGATAATAAAAAATTTATTCTTGTAATAAATGTAATACTTTGTAGTGAAATGATGATTAAACTTCGACATAGCACTTTGAAGATTTCTTCTACTACTTGAGATCAAAAATTCTTTGTGCGTTGAATTTTAAATGGAAAAAAAGAGAAATAAAAGCTGATTTAATAAACTTACTTTATTACAAATTATCATCATGAATTCTTTATTAATCATGTTTTTTAAAATAAGGTAAAAAAAAGTTATAAGCATCAGAAGATAACTTATTAATAATAGAAACACGAAGTATTTTCTTAAAAATCTAATAAATTTGTGTAAATATAATAGATTTAAATTTAATTATTTTTCTTTCTTAGTTAATATGATGATATGCCATTCTAAAGGAAATTTTTCATATGATAATTTATTTGCCTACTTTTACGATATATACTATTCATAAATGGCGGATAAACAGATTTCAGGTTAAAGATTCTCATTCAAATTTTGATGAGAAAACTATCGTTTTATTGTACAATTTATTTATTGCGCAATTTTCTAATTTTTGTATAAAAAAAAGACAAACAATTTTTCTATATAAAAAAAATCACTTTCCGGAATTAAACAAAAAACACGCGTAATTTATTCCATTTTTCCCCATTAAAACTTTCAAATTGATAAATGGAAAAATCTTCGCTCATAATTGAAAATTCTTTTTATTATTGTCATTTTCTCGAAAATAATACAAACAAAAAGGAATTGTCTACCTTGAGACAACTTATTTCACTTATTATCCTGTATTTTAAGATTAATCTCTCTCTCCAACTTGAAATTTCTCACCATTAATTTTGTTAATAAATACCTTCACAGATATTTTTCGAAACTAATTAAGACAAAAATGCCTTGAATATATTGAGACAGAAATTATATTTTGTCCTACCAGCGGGTGACCGAGCTCCGCTCGGAGAAAACAGGTATCGAAGCTAACTCGAAGATTTAAATTTTCAATTGTGATTTATCAAAACAATACATGCCATAAGAAAATTTGTGAAACCATTGGTGAAAAGATAACCGGTTAAACCTCGGCTTTTCATCGTCCACCAGCGATGTCATGTCTTGATGTTCCATTGGAAATCCCCATCTGCACTGGTCTCTTCCATGTTTGCTGACCATGCACGGCGCCCTTGGGTTCATATCACCACACGGGTTATGGATCATCCATTTCGAGATCAGTTCCTTGAGTTTCGGATCATCTTCTGGAAACTTTATTAGTTCGCCATATTGGCAGTAGATGGCAGCACGTTACCGCTTGAAACCTATTAGCCATTAGGGTGAACTAATAAAGTTTGAAAATATCCTATCTGTAACTCCGAACTGCTCGACCGTAGCGCTTCAAAACCGGCGCCAATCGATTCCTCGTGTCCAAAAACCCCAGACCCCCAAGTTTACCGGAGTTTATTAATTCTGGGGCAATTTTAGACTTGGCAACCATTCCTCGTATTATAGTATAAGATTTGAATTAGAATTAAAAATGTCTTACTTCAAATATGACGTTTTCATTATTTTCGGAAATTATTATGGGGTTTCGTTTGAAATAAAATACGCTTGAAATCATTTTTCGAAAACCAACTTGGGAAAAATTATATGTACAATTTATTTGAAATCTAAAGCCTCTAATCGTTAAATTTCATTTGGATGTAAAAAAACAACAACTTACAAATACTTTTTAAAAACCAACTTAGACGCAAATATATGAAATATTTTAAAAATGAAGATTCTTTTATCCATTTACTATTTATGCATTTCTTGTGCCAACTTCTTGTCATTCGTTGAAAAAAAACACATTTTACTTCTTAAAACAAAAGTTTCTGATTATTAAATTCCATATAATGATCAATATGCTTACGATGATTAAGGATCGGCCATGGCTCTCCTTCCACAGGGTGATATTTCGACAAATTTTACATCCCGAGGTCGAAGGTCATCCCATCAAAGAGGATTGACCGTTGGGGTTATATAAGAACGAGGGACGGACAGGGAAGGTGGTGTTCGCCATGAACAAACGGACTTCGGTTTAGCAGAATGTTTTTTGTAAATTCCTATTGTAAATATATAACTAATATATTAATATAGAATATAATTGCCTCCTATTCTTTTTTCCATATAATCAACATTTGTGAGAGGAAGTTACGAGATTGAGATCTAGAAATGACCATTTAGGCCCTTGAATGTATGCGGCGCCAGCCATCTGAAACAAAGCATAGGGAAACATTTTAGGTGTGTGAGCGGGAACTTTACTCGATATTTCTTGATATAAGAATTAGAGCAAAACTGCTTATTATTTTAATTGGATTATTTTGTTTCAAAACGTTATTTTGCACTGAAAATCAAATCAGTTCTTTTGGACATGAAGCATTTGCTTCTTTAATTTTATTTTACTGGAAATATCCTTACAAATATTCTCCAACTAACAATTTTCTTAAAATTTTATATGATCGGAAATATTTTTATAGATATCCTCCGATAACCAAACAACAAAACTTTGAATTAAAAAAAAATTACTTGATAGGAAAAATATCCTTACAAATAATCTCCAAAAATTAACTAACCAAATTTTTAACTTTTAACTTTATTTTATTGAAAATATCCTTGCAAATATTCTCTAATAACGGACAAGACTTTTACTTAAAAAAATTTATTTCATAAGGAATATCCTCATAGATATTCTTCATAAACGAATTTATCAATCAATACTAGACATTTACCTACCAAACTGAATACTTAGAAACCCAGGAATTATTCCATATCCTTCTGTCTAGAAATTTCAGTCCCCCATTCTTTCTAAAAATATATCACAGATTCCCAAGTCCCTTTTCATTTCTCCACATTTCAACATTCTTTAAAACCCCTCAATGAAAGCCGCACATCTCTGCTTACAATTCACTGAAATCCCCTCCCCAAAAATAGATACAACTGGTGAAAGGAAATGAATCCGCGGGTAATACCTCTGGCGATAAAAAGTCCCATCCTTTTTGTACTGGGGCAAAGTTCGCGCGAACAAAGAGCTGGCTTTAAAAGTTGCCTGAGCTTTTAAAAACAAAGCTCCGACGACGATGCCTCGATACTTTTACATGGGTAAAAGGATCAAGTCTCTCAGGTGCATGAACCGACTTAGGGGAAGAGGACAAAGGACAAAAGTTTCGTCAAAGAAATAAAGAGATTTGGCTGCCAGGGATTGGCAGGTTTCTGAGGCAAAGGAGTGAAACCTGCCCTTAATAATAATTTGGAATTATTTATCTGGCACAATATTATTTTGACAAATAAGGAAAATTAAAATAATGTATAGATTCGAGTAGCATGTAATAAATGAATATTATTTATTACATTTTTATTGTAATAAGAAAATGCATGCAAATAAGGCTCTTCAGTAGCATTTGTATGTATTTTGTATATCCCCGTCTTTCTTATCACATGACAATATGAATCTGTTTTCGTTAGGATGTTTTGAATAATTGGAGGCGACAAATAATTGCAGACTAAATTGTGTAGGTAATGAATAATTGAAGCTCGAAATGGCATAGGCAATGGATAAAGCATGAATGTCAATATTCATCAACTTTTGATTGCATGTATTTTTTTACCTTCTTTTACCATTATTGCATTATTATTACGTATGCTTCATTGAAAGCAGATGCGTTTTTAAAAGTTGACATAGAACTATGGCATCATAATTATTATTTTAATGGAATGTAATTTTTTTCGGAGGAAATTAAATTACTAAATTTTTTAATACGTTCAAAAAATTAACTCGCGTTTAATAACAGTTTTGATAAAAGTATTTTCTCTTTCCCCCGATGGGGAAATATCACTTTATTCATTCTTAAGTGGGAAGCATTGAAGGATTTGATTCCTGTTCTAAGATTAATACATTATGAAACTGTTTTATGATATCAGAAATGAAAAAATAGCTGTTTGCGTTTATATGGTAATTGAATTTATTGGTAAATAGTTTCTTATTTGGAAATAGTGTATATATATCTTCTATACTTATAATAAAGCTCAATGTGTGCGTGTGTGTTGGCGCTCTACAGGCCAGACCGTTGGACCTACAGCTACCAAATTTGGTACATGTATACCTTGGAGGTCCGGAATGTGCACCTTGGAGACCTTTTTTAGAATTTTTAATTAGAATTTGAATTAATTAAAATTTAAGCGAAATTTCGACGTTTTTCCTCTATAACTTCCGAAAATATGATCGCATAAACATGATTTTTGCATCAATTTAAAGATTAAAAAATTAGCCTTCTAGTGGTATCAGTGTTTTAATGTATAACTTAAGCTTCTATTTTTAACGAATTAACGAAAGAAATATTTTAGCCATGTTTTTTTAGCACGTGACTGGATAAAATAAAAGAAGGCCGGAAGTTCAAATAAAAAAACAACAACTGTCATCGCAAATCAAATCTACAGAAATGCAACTTTCAGCACGTGACTGGATAAAATAAAAGAAATATAAAATGTGATATTTTCTTGAAAAAATAAATGCAAAGCAAAGGTTTCTACCATAGAGCTCTATGGTTTCTACAATCGTTTGCAATATCTATATCATTAACTCAATAAATCTTCTTTATTTACGGTAAACTTGATTGAATTTTGACAGGATATGCATTGAAATCCCGACTTAATGGCATATTTATGTAATCGTTTGCAATATCTGTATCATTAATTTAATATTTTTTTTCCCTTTCTCACTTTCTTTAAAAAAACATATTTAATATTTTGGCAACATCATCGAATTTTTTTTTTTAATATTTTGGAAGCATAACCGATGGTTAAAACTGACTGATTTATAAAATTAAAGAATATTATTAGGAAAAGGTATACTTATAGAACTTTCCGTCCATTATCTTAAAAAAAATATTAATTTCAAGTCAATCAATGCCTGGAATAATTTCAAGGCTAATGAATATGTGACTTAATTGAAAATTTTAGAACGCTTTACTCATGGCGAACCAGCTGGTCGCCAAAGGTGGCTAGTAATATAATAGAAAGGGAGAGGGAGAGACGACTTAAGGTAAGAGAAATAATGACTTAGAAATAATGTTCTCGCATGATAATTTGAAATTTGTGATCATAGATTTCATTTTTTCTTTTTTTTTACATATTGTTTTAACTTGATTTATTTCGTATTTACAAATACCGAATATTGTAAGTAATGCATTTTGTCTATCAGTTTCGTATATTCTTGATTGATGAAATATTGTGCGCTTATGCGTGCCGTCACTGATAATATGCTATTTTAATATCTAAAAATTTAATGCTAATTACATTATCTGTTGAATTTTGATTCTATATCCCTGGTTGGAACTTTGAGAAAAAATTATTTCAATGTTTTGTGATATTTAAACTGACGAAGAATAAATTAAAGATTAAAAAGTAGAGAATAATTAAAATTTTAAAAAATCTACTTTTTGGAACTCTTATAAAATGCTTTTAATAAATATTTTTACTAACTTCTTTCATATTTGTAACGGTAACATAATTGTTTCTCACTGCCTGATGAGCCAAAATCCAAAAAATTACATAGTTATGTGTTATCGATGACATGTACATTATTTTACAACTTCAGAGTTTAATTAAAAAAAATTTACATTATTCTTCTGAAAAGAAAAAGAGAACTACTTTTTTTTTTTAAAAAAAAATGACCAAGTTACTTATGATAGACATGCCTTTTCATATAATTTTTTTTGAACTTATAAAGACTATTTTTTTCCTTATACCCATTTTATATTTAACTATCATTTTCTAAAAATTTTTATAATTTATTTCTTTTTTTTACATCATATTTCTATTTTTTTTGTTTATATAAAATATTAAATATTTTACAAGCACTTTTTCCTGGCATCTTCTCTATTTTTTGAGTCCCTACATTTACTAAATAGAGCCTCCGACATTTTTATTTGTGAGAAAAAAATATTCATAAATGCAGGATTAAAGGAAGAAATAGATGATTTTGAAGATGAATAATTAGTCATGATTCATTGTAAATATTTTCTCTATTTTTACTTTCCTAAAAAAAATTGACAAAAGTCAATTTTATTTTGCCTATTATTTTTTTTGTATATTATCGCATTGTACAGTCTTTAAATTTCTATATTTATTTACCGTTTTATTCAATTTAACTTGTTCCAAGCTAGTAAAGATGGAGTTTTTCAATAGGTTTTTCATCCAGTCTATATTTCGAAGGTTTCTTTTTACAAATTTATTTGCACCTGATGTTTCTAATAAATTAGAAAAATCCTAATTATCAGTTAAAATATTAATTTTAAGAAATATTATTGCGAATATATCATATTGCTTTCTTGTAATATTAATATCATCGCAGGGAAGAAAGACGTACAGATATTCTTACGATTATTAAATGAATAGCAGGTCAATGATCTCAATCTCGAAAAGAAATTTGACAATTGTCTGTCAATCGACGATATTACGTATAGAAATAAAGGTTTTTTAAAATATATGAATTTCGTTTTATTCTATCAGAATCCGAAATCTAGAGATTCTTCTAGAAAATTCCATTTAGATAATAGGATAGAAGGCAAAACCCTCACAAGAGGAACAATTCTTTATAGTATTATGGCATTGCGATTTGTTGCGTCGAGTTTGTCTAATTTTTTAGTATTAACTATTGTTTAAACAATGATTTGCTGTTTGCTATGCTGAAAGTACCATATATTGTCATCTATATTTGGTATTTTCTTGTGGAATAAAATGCAGTCGCTTTTTATTGAAGGCTGTAGGATTTTTTTTCGCATAATATACAAACCGATTGGCAGTATTTAATGACAATTAATATTTACATTTTTAATTAATATCTTTCAGATTTCCTAATATGTATCACTCAGAATTATGAAATATTTTGAAGACCAAAAAAACGACTATAAAAAATATTGAAATGAAACTGAATGGTTTATTGTAACAAAAGAGATAATAAAAATTTTTAAAAAGTTTTCATGCTACGATTTTTTTTTTAGTTTGTGAAGGAGGTGTGACGAGAAAAAAAAATTGCTTTTATTAAAATTTTTAGGCCAAAATAAAAGATATGAAGTTGAACGCATAAAAAATACCAGAGAAAAAGATTGTAATTCAATAAGAGCATTTGTTTCTAGCCCTCTTGCCTTTCTATATTAGTTTTGTCTCCCAAATTTTTGATTAATAAGTATTTATACTTTTTCTAAACATTAAATTAATATATTTTTAATAATATATATATAAATATAATATAAAATTTTATGTGTTAACATAAAATAATATTTTATATAGTATAAATTAAGTTTGTTATATATAAATAACTATATATTACAAGTATATTACTTCATGTATTAATAATATAACTTATGCATATAGTAATAATAATTATATATAATAATTATTATATAATTTTAAATTATAAATATATGTATTAATAATATTATTTATATATAAATAAAATTAGTATTAATCATAAAACTTTTTATGCATTTGTTTAAAATTGTTACATTTGTTGCTATTGTTTTTTTAGTTTTTTTTATATTTTCTTTCATTTTTAAAACTCTTTGAGGCAAATATCTGTTATTTTCTCTAATTTGTGCGAAAAACTGAAATTATTTTGTACGAAATAGCTATACACACTTATTTTTTTGTAAAAAAAAATACGTAAACAGAGATTAATAGTTGTTGAAGAATAAATAGAAAAAAAAATTATTTTGAAGTCATTCCACTCTATCAAAAATGCAGATTCACATTTTTTTTCCTTCCTTTTTGTCTTTATCGGTTCCACTAAACATCCATGGTACGTTTTCTCCTACTCCTAGTGATAAAACCTTTAGGTTCCTTCAGACTATTTTCTGCTTTTTCTTGATATATATCTTTTCTTTTATTTCATAATTATCGAATTAATGTCAAATGTCCAAATATCTAAATGTATTTTAAGATGATACATTTTATTCCTATCATCTAAAGCCCTTGGAAATCCTAAAAAGTGGCAATCTTTCAAAAATTTTTTATATTTGCTTTCCAAATTTTTGTTAATTTTTTTAAATGTTTTAATAAAACAGTTTGTTTAAAAATTGTTACATTTATTATTATATATTTTTGTTTTTCCAAATTTTCGTTCAATTAAAAGACAAAATTTGAATCAAATATCTATTATTTCTCTATTTTTTTGGGTGCGAAATGGAATTATGCTCATCGATTTTTTTTCTATAAAATATGCAACTTAACACAGATGAATAATTACTGAAAAAGAAGTAGGAAAAAAAACAATTTTGAAGTCATCCGACACTAGAACAAATGCTTACTCAAACAAATTCTCTTTCAATTTCGAAGAGCCAGATTTTTTTCTTTCTTTGTCTTTTATCGGCTCCACTAAACATCATTGGTACGTTTTCTTCTACTCCTAGTGATAAAACCTCTAGGTTCCTTAAGATCATTTTCTGTTTTTTCTTGGCGGAATTCTCCCCCATTCGAAAATCTCCCTAAGACTGTGATGGGAAGTTAAAGAGAAGGAACAGAGGAAAAGAAAATAAGCGGAGAGAGATCATTTTCTTCCTGAAAAGAAACACATCAAAGAATAAAGAAGAATAAGAAAAAGAAAAAGAAAAGAATAAAGAAGAATAAAGTCGAAAGAAGGGGAGATCCAGACTTTTCGTTCTGAAGTAATCACACATTTCCGTTTACTTCCAACTTGGGCTACGAAGAGGATCAAAAGATATGAAGTGATTTTTTACCCCGTACATGTCATCGTTTTGGAAGAAAGTCGCACGAAGATCCCAGGAAGAAAAAAAATGTTCGAAAGGATTTGTACTCGGTAAGTTTTGTGACTTTTAGGAGTAAATTATTTAGCAGACTTGGGAAAAATCTGTATTCTGAAAAGTCCATTAAAAGATACTAATTTTTGGGGACGTAAAAACGATAAATTTTGTTTGAAACTGCCATTTTTATCTGCATTGTTCAAAATGGTAGTTTCGGGGAGAACTATAAATTAGCTAACTCGTAAATCTTTTTTAAATGAGTAAGATGAATCTAAATCTTTCGGATATGATGAAGTGCTTTATTTGAATATTAAATTAAATAATGCTTGATACTTGAATCTTTATTTAAAAGGAGGTGGCAATTAATTTAAATTACAAAAACAGGTCACTTGAACGAGTTTAAATATATAATGTATCATTTCCTATTTTTAATAAAAAATTAATAACAAATGTCCTAATATCTAAATGTTGCAAAGGGAACATCTTATTCCTGTCTGCTAAATAATTTACTCTTGAAATCCTATCAAATACAAATCTCTTCGAATTATATTTCCGTGTAAAGAATTTTGAACAATTTTTTGCTTTTAGAATCATTTTACTAAGATTTTAAATGAGTTTGTTGGCCAAAAGATTTAGAAATAGACAGTTAATCCAAATTTTTATGCGAATGTGTCTGTTTCAGTTATTTTTAACTTGAATTTACATCTACTATAAAGTTTCCCTCATAGTTTCAAAAGTTTTTATGTTGTAAGTGTTGTAAATATTTTTAAACATTCATAAATTTACAAGTCACACTTGAGAACCAGCTTATATACCAGAATATCAACCCTAGAACACATTAAAAAATGTTTTGAATAGTTGCATATAATCTAGGAAAATAATTTGACAAATTTTAAGCATCTTTTTAATGAAATAAAATTAAATTAAAATGCACCAAAGTTTGCATTAGGAATTAAACAATATTCCAGTGACACAAATCGCATCATAATTATTCTACAATAAAAATAAAAATCTTTTTACTAATATATTTTTTAAAATCAAAGAATATTTTTACTTTATTCTCAATGTTAAAACTGTGCAGCAGCCATCTTGGTACCTTTTAAAGTTTCAGCCTTTAAAGCTAATTTTAATACTACTATTATCCTCTATAGATAATAGGATATTTTTTTAAATCAAAAAGTATATACAGAATTTCCAAAATACAACTTTTTGCCCTTTGGTGTAATCACGTTGAAGCAATAAATGAAAATAAAAACGTGAAACTAAATGGTTGCACATTGCACTGTAGCGTTAATTTTCCTCAAGATTTAAATATTCTCGTGGTATGTATTTCTTTATAATTCTTATTAGTTATTTAGACAGATTGAAAAAGTTGAATTGAACCATTCTATTATAAATTATTGGACGTTCAAATTAAAATGTACATAAGTAACAAAATAGCAGAGGGACAGAAAAAAAGATTACCCCATATTTAATGCCTAAGGGAAGCAATTTCTTTTCCCCCTGCCAACTTTTTTTGCTGCTTTACATAATTAAATAAATTACTACTTCTGGAAAATACGAATTACTCTTAAAGATTATTTCACTACTTTAGAAACACATAATTTGTTTAAATTTGAATGAAAAATATTTTAACATCGGTTACAAAATGATTAAGTGTAAAAACTTTATTTTGATTTACACAGTTCGCAAAAACTTATCTTTCCTCAAACGAAAACACATCTTAAGGAGTACAAGCAACTTAGTAAGTGTCAAGGTGTTCTGTGGCAGGATATGACTGAAAAGTTTGTGTATTGCATATTGGCGTTTTGATAACATAAATAAGGGTCGATCTTATTTTAGCCCACCTTTGGCGAATAATAAGAATTTTTTGGCGAAAGGTAAGAATTCTTTTTTCTTAACCTTATAATTCAAATACTTTCAATTTTTTCGAGATTTTGAAAAATTGGCGAGATTTTAAAAAAGTAGCCAGAGGTGGGCTAAAATAGGATTTTACCCATAAATAATGACACCTACAAGTAGGATTTATTATTATACGCGGCATTTCTTTTCTCCCAATCTACTGATGTAAATGTTATGTAAAATGTAAAAATGTGTGAACTTAAATGTAAAAACGTGTGATTTGCTCCAAAATAGATTATATTGAAGTACCGTTTTAAATTTAAAACAAAGTAAGAAATCTATCTAGCTAGAAATGAGGATTGTAAAATATAATAGAATATAATCCACTCCTTCTTCCTTCGCTTCACGACTTTTAGAAGATATTTTCTCAATATCCGTTTTAGTAGTATTCACGATTATATCGCATAATTAAAAAGATATTTCCCAAAAATTGAGTACAGAAAAGTCTACTACTATTTTTGAGGGAAAAAAATTACTAAAAGAGAATTGTTGATTATGTATAATATATTCTAAGAAATTATCATAAGAAGAAGATTAAAGGAGAAATCATTAGTTTTAAAAATGAATGATAAAAACTTAGCTGTCAATTTTTTTAATGAAAAAATGAGCTCTTTAAAAACATTTTTTAAACTGAAATTATCTATTTCTTTTTATGCGCGATTTGATTTTGTGATTTAAATTTTTATTAGTGCCTTATAAATTTTTCTACCTTGAGTTGATGCCATCCTAACAGGAAATTTTACTTTTATATCGAATTCAAGGTACTCTAGAGTAAAGATAACTACTATCAAATCTTACTTATATTTTAAGTTTATAAGTTTGATACTTGTCAAATTATTAAATTTTAATACAATTCAAATGTTGAGGTTCGAAAAGAATGTAATTTTCATTTTCCTTACATCATAAAATACTACAAATCCTTTATAAATATGTCAAATATAATCAAATATATGTATGTTAATATCAAATATATGTGTATTATTATTTAAAATAGAACTAAATATTTTGAATCCTTCTTAAATTAAATAATCGTTAATTGTTAAATGTTTAATAAAATAGACAGTCGAGAAGAATTTAAGGGAAAAATGTTTGATATTGAAACAAAATGCTTTAGAAAATTATCTGATTATGCTTATTGCATACATATTTAAATATTTAAAATAAAGCAATTTTTAAGAACTTTTTAAGATTTTAAATGAATAACCAATTGAGTTACTAAAATATTAATTTCCACTTGAATTAAATTAAAAAGTTACTCTGTATTAATTCCAGATTTATTATAATTATTATTTGCGACTGAGCAATTAAGAATAACAAGACTGAAATGTAATCAAAGTGAAGAAAGCTATACTATTAAAAAAATACAACATGATTATTCACAAATACTTTTAACAAAACGTTTACAACCGGAGTTAATTATTTCTTAAATTGATTTAGGATGTCATATAGTTGTTTGAAAATATCCAAATTTAAATGAATACCTTTTATAAAAATATTAACATATTCTTTTACATAAATTAGAAATAACGATTTACCAAAAATTTTAATTGAAAAAAATTTTGTTTTACGATTTGCATATTTTACAAAATTAAAAAGATGTTTACACTTTCAAATATTTCAAAAATGGCTTGGAAAAAACTAAAGGCTTTGAGGTCTAGTGGGCCGAGTGCACATTTTAAAATAATTGTTGATATTCCTTTTTTAAAATTTCTATATTTATTCCAATGATTTTTTCAAACGTTCACAGATACGCGAGTTTAAGCACGCGAAATTCTGAAAACACAAGAAACATGGATTTTTTTAAAATTTTCAGATTAAGATAGATTAAAGCTAAATGATTCTTTTGCATTTTTTCTGCCAAGTAGCCTCCCCCCCCCTTCAGATTGAATCATCTGAATACAAATGAAAGCTTTTAATTTCTGTGATAAATCTCATACTTATCATTTGAGGATTTATTTCTACTTTTGATGTAAGCACGTTTTGTATGATTTGTTATTAAATTAGGATTCTTGAAACTTATTTAGCTTTAATTGGCTAAACAAGTTTTCTCTGTTATCAACATTCATTATTATTACTTTATATTTTTATTGGATGTAAGTTTTAAGAAGGTAATTAATTTGTAATTCTACATTACTGTTGAATTTTTTTCGAAAATTTTCAATTCATACTTATTTTAAGGAAAGACTTTGAATTCAAATGCATTTAAGAAATTCAAACTAAACGATTCACAATAGGAACCTATTTTTCTCTCATTATTTCCATTTCTTGGAGAATTTAACAATTCATTCTATAAAATAATGAGAACCAGTATTAAAATTAAATTTTGTATACAAAGTAGAACTTCTAGATTACATAGATATACGCATACACACACTTCTTCCACTTTATCACTTCCGGAAATTTTAAAGGAAGGAAAAAATCAGAGGCATTGACAAGAAATGTCTTGGGAAGAAAAATTCTATCGCATTTTACATTATGCATGCATTTCATTATTGAAAATTTCGTATTACTGTTTCAGCTTGCCACAAAGTAATTTTAGTGGAATTATACATGAAAACTGGAACATAAAGGCTATAACAATATATGGTAAAATCCATATGGACAGGAATTAAAATTACCGAGTTTCCATAATTTAGATCTATATATAATTACTTGATGATATAGATATTTTTTTTTCAAAATCTTTAGTTCAAAGATTTTCTTGGTAAAATAAGGCATCAGTTTATTTTGTCACATTTGAATTAATTTTTAGCACACACTATTTGTCAAAATCATCTATTTGTAGTTTTTCTTGTAAACAAATGTGAAAGTGACTAGAAATAAAAAAAATATTGTTACGGAAAGTTTGTTTAGTGGATGTACGGTGCAAAATCCAACGAACTTAGTAACAGATATCGATACTTTATTCTATTCGAAACGCAAACAAAACAGCATGTGTAGAAACCAACACTACATAAGCAGCAAATCGTCACTAAGCGATCGCAGCAACATGAAATTCGTGTAAAGAGCTCCCTGAAGATCAGCACTCCTAAGAAAATTAACTCGACTATTAACCATCTTGATTCGATTGTTAACTCTTTTTTGTGCCTCTGCTTTTTATAGCTTCCCTGACAGAGTATTGAATGCAAACTGGACGAACAATCGACGAAACTCGAGTACTAATTCAAATATCATCAAACATCAAAAATATTTGCGATCTTTCATTTTTGACTGCAAAATCCACAAATTCATCGTCTTATCACCAAAGGATCATTAGATTCATCGTCAGGCAATGTTCTGATAACTTTTCTGAATCCATTAGAGTTATTTGTAGAATTCCTTGACATGAAACTGTCTGCGTAAGGTAAATAATGTTAAAAATTTGCATTAATATACTATCATATAAGATGTAGATCTCAGAAAATAAATTTGTGGAAATCTTGGCTGTTTTTGGCTTTCAATTTGTAACCTATTACGTTATCCTTATGCTAATTATTAAGACATTTTAATAAATAACTAGATATTTTGTTTGATAGGTTACCCTTATAAATTCATACTCAACTAAGATGTGATAACTTCGAAGCTATAAAAATGTGGGAATAAAAAGAAAAAAAAACAGTTGTTGAACTTAGCAATTTTATTATACCACAACTTCTTTGATTAAAAATGGAACTCTTGAATATCAATAGTAGTTCTTCAACTCATTTATACCGTATAAATAGTTTTTTTTTCAATATCAAGTCTACTTTATTTTATTAAATAATGGGATCTTTGCTCAAGGAACATTTATTTTTATTTCTTCATTAATAATTCCAAGCATTCGAATCAAGTAGATATACTTTCACTTTTATAAGCATTCAGTTTCCTCAATGCTTTCTCAAGTAATCTTGAAGAGGTGAAATATTTTACTCATCTTACTTTAATATATAACCTTTGGAAATTCCTCTATTCACAATGATTTTCAATAATTTCAATATGAATACATTTTAAGAATTTAAAGAAACTATTCTTAGTCGATATTCATTTCTTTTCATAAGTCTTGAAGAATCTGTTCATTCATTCCATAAAACCGTGCTATGGAAGCTAATTTAAGAGTAAATCATGGTTCATAAATTAACCACTGAAAAATGTTCCATTTAATCCGCATGTTATCTTCTTCCACTTAATCACGTTCACAAATTTTGCAGCAAAGAAAAGAACTGAGAAAAGAATATAAAAAAAGAACACTTCTTTGTTCCAGAAAGAAAAATTTCAACACGTTTGCCAGCGGCTGTGTCTGATTACAGGACGAAAAGGAAACATGGTTGCTTTCTATCTGACAATCTTATCGAGTACCAATCTAAAATTATTACAAGGCACTTAAAAAATACCGATAAATTGTTAGAAAAGGTTTTCGAAATAAAAACAAAGCGAAAAGGCTCTATCTTTTTCCAACTTATAGTAACTTTTACCTCTTTTCAACTTTGCGGATCATTATTTTTATATTTTTAAAATTCGATATTTTATGTTAGAAGTTGGCTTGATCCGATAAAATAACTCAAGCCTTCTTTTTCGATAGGAAAAAAATAATGGAAACAATAGAAAAGAAAAATATTATATCGTCTGCAGTTACCTTTTACATTTATTCTTTTCTCTTTATTGAATTTATGTTTTACCTTTAAATCTCAGAAAAGTTAAGCGTTTAAATACTATTATGTCTTCATTTTTTATTTTCTTGAAAAGGAAGCGTAGTTTTATTTCTTATAAAGCTTATTCAAAAGTTATAGATTTGAAGAATCTTATTACAGAAAACATTTTGGAATGAAAAATTTATTTGTACTTTATTGAAATTCCTATTACTATACCATTTGCAATTATTTCTATAATTTATTCTTGGCTCTGTAATATATTTTTATTTTAGGTTTTTCGGTTTAAATCTCAGATTAAATTAATCTTTAAATATTAATATATCTTTTATCTTTTTTCTAGGAAAGGAAAAAGCATTTAATTTTTGGTAAAATGTATCCAAGAGTTACGGTTTAGAATCCCTTTATTACGCAAAAGAGCTTAGAATTAAGATTGTCATTACCTGAATCGTTATTAAAATTCTTGTTATTCCGCCTGTAATCGCTTTAAAATTTATGCATTGTTCGTAATTGAATTTAAAAAGAAATTTAGTGTTTAAAGGGTGCTAAATCTTCTTTTTCTGTTATTTTCTAGAAAATGAAACATATTTTGATTTTTGATGCATTTTATTCAAAAATTATGATTAGGATCCATTATATTTATAGAAAGAATTATAGAATTAAAATTTGTTATAAAAATTCTTCTTATTATTCCACCTTTAGTTATTCTCAGAGTTTATCCTTTGCTTTTTATCGAATTTTTGTTTTAGATTTAAGTCTTAAGAAATTGATCGTCTAAATATTATTTCAACTTTTTATTGCTGTTTCCAAAAAATGACATTAATGTTTTTATATCCATAAAACATAAACACGCTGCCCCTTTTGAGGAAAAACTCATGTGCACTGTATGACAAGTCTTTCAGATAATGTTATGGGTTTTATTTAATAATTTCTATATGGTAAGGAACATGCACATGCCTCTCCAAAGCAGTTTAACACTTTATAAATGTGCTCGTTAATTCAGCAACACTCCTAATATAACATTTTCCAGGTTTATTTCTTTTTCTAAAGTTTATTCAACAATGCATGTCATAGCTTTACATCATCTTGTGAAAGTTTAGTGTTAAAATTGTTGTTGTGTAAATTTCAAAATTATTAGTCAGAATAATGTATTACTTTAATTATATTCACAAAATTTTGGAAAAATTTAATTTATTGCATAGAAGATAAGAAATTTTTTTTTGATCACCGTGAATACAATACAGAAATTATGAATTACGATTTTTTTAATCCACTAAAAATAGATTCGTTTGTATGAGTTTGGTTGTGACAAAATGCGCACACAACTGATGCAAAAGCTTACATTCTAATGTAAAACTTTTTTAAAGTGTAAATTCATTGAAAAATTGGGATTTATCAAATGCAAGAAATAATTTATTGAATGAAAACTTCATGTTTTCTTTTGATGCTAGCATTCACATTATATTGAATAAAGTGATTAATGATTTTCTTGCATGCAATATGAAAAAACTTTAGTTTTTATATGAAACAAAACAAAACAAAACAAAAAAAAGATGACCGGGAAGAACTGTTGCATTCAAATATAAAACGTTCTTTAAAACATCACGAGTTCATATCACGGATATAGGATATATAACAAGGATAAGTACAAGGATATATAACAAGGATAAGTACAAGGATATATAACAAGGATAACAAGGACACTAAGCTTAGGATATATAACAAGATATATACAATGGTAAGGACTAAGGTATAAATTTATTTATTTATTTAACATAAAAACTTATTTAGGTTTGCATTATTTTTGACAAAATTAATTTCTTAAATATGAAAAATATACACAAGAAAATTTTTTAATCTTCATAAATGCAATTTTGAGATTATGCTTATTTTTTTTAATGATCATAAAAAGTAAATTCGTGCATATGAGTTCAGATATAGTTAGATGCGCATACATCTGGTGCAATAACTTACATTTTAAAAATCATATGTCGGGTAGTAATTTCATTAAAAAATAAATTGAAATGCTTTCAAATGCAAAAAAAGAAAAAAATTATTTTTGAATGGAGAATTTGATGTTTTTGTTATTTCGCTAGAGTTCAATTAAACATCGGTGTAAAGCATCATTTTAAATTATTTGTGACTGATTTTTTTCAAACAAGTAAGAACATATGGTTGGATAACAAACGAAAAGACACATTTATATATAAGATTTCATATTATAAGTAAGATCTTTATTTCAAGGTAGACAAAAAAAAAAAGCTACAAAGACTTTTACATTTTTACTTGAGATGTATCTAATAATTATATTTCAATAATATATGTTAATCTTTATTGACACCTTAACAATGAAGATTTTAATATTGGAAGATATGCCTGTATTTCTGTTGCATAAAAATCAGTACTAGGGTAAAATAGAATGCGACAAACTTTTATATAATGCGAAAATCACAATGCTTTTTTTCATTGTCAAATTACATATGATAAATTATAATATCATTGATACATTTATAATGATTCTTACAGCAATACAAGTTTTATAAAATTTGAATTAAAAATTGGGTTATGAATGCAAAAAATATTCTTCTACGTATATCATTTGAAAATTTTACCAGAAAAAATGTTAATTTCTATGCAGTTACATAGCAAACTTCTACAGAAATACATTAATTACAATAGCTTAATTACTGAATTATTATAGAAATTTGCATTTTTGTCACTGAAAATAAGGAAATTCAGTAATACAAGATTGGTAGCTTTTAATTCACGTTAAATATTTGGAGTTCATTGTTAAGTTATACATTTATGAAAATGTATCCAAATTCGATCAGCACAATATTCCATAATGATAAAAATTTTATTTTATGCAAGATAAAAATGTGTTTTTAATATTTTTCTACATAATCAGAGCTTTGCACATGATTAATGAAATAGTAGATAAACTTGTAACTATCATACTCCCCACTATAAATTTTATTTCACCATTTTTTAAACACGAGGTTCAATTATTTTATATTACCTCTTCTCAAAATTTGTATGGGAAATTTCATTTGGATTTGCAATCATACGTAAATCCCAAGTTGATATCAATTCTCAATCATTTTTTTACGTGCAGTGTATGAAACAAAAGTATAAATAAACGATATGCATTTCCTAGCTGATAGTTTCCAGTCTCCGTATTTTTGTGTGCTGATCATGTGGTTTTTGAATATAATTTTAACTTTTGATTTTAATTTTGATTCTAAATGAAACGTTCACAGCCTTGCTAACTTAAATGATGAAAATAAAGTCCGATAAATTTTCGTTTGTAAGAATTAACTTTTGAGTTAAAGAAGAGCTCACCTTTAACAGCTGAGTTTTATTGCAAGACTTGTAATCTGAAGAAAACTGTTAATGGAGTATTTAATAGGTCAACTGATTTCGTTGTACATAAAAGGTATACCAAAATAATATTTTTAGTGAAAACTGTAATTCCAATAATTCTTCCAGTTTCTTGGCGAGGTCCATTAAATCGATTAAAAAAAAAGTGTACAGCGCTATATTCCAGTTATTGATGAAAATAGAAAGTTTTTTACAGATAAATTGAAATTCAAAAATCAGAATAATACATAGAACAATATTTGAGACATAAAGTTGAGCAGATTTCTTTATAACAGAGTTCCAAGTATCACATAATATTTTATTGCCCTCTCCCCGAATAAAAGAATCAATAATTAAAATTAAAAGTTATAAATAAAAGTCCTAAGCAAAGGCTTTCTTTGGTTTTTATAGTTTATTTTATTCTGAAGTAAACTTAATAGAAATCTCATCTCTTCGATTTTGAGTTTTCCTCTATTTATAATATAAAAACATCTATTTATTTTACTTTGAAATAAGGCAACATTATTTTTAACTTTTATTTTTTAAAGTACTTCGTAAATTCACCCCTAAAGATCGGGCCTGAAAATTTGCATCAAACGCTTTAATATACTTCTAAGTGAGAATCTTCTGAGGCAATATAAATAACTCTATCTCCTGTTTTTTCATATAAACGAGCATCTTTAACTCAAAGGTTTTATTATTAATCTACTAAATCATGCAATATTTAGAAAAGACGGTGGTGCTTAGCGAATATTTTCCACATAATCTTCTCCATGCTGGTATAAGATACGAAAGGTAAACTCTTTAAGGTCAATATTAAATTTAATTTAATAAGACTTACTCTTACATTCTCTAGAGGATGATTTTGTTTATATTTAAAAATTTTCCTTCTAGAAAGGAAAATGACTAGTTTACAGATACTTTGCATAGTAATTTTGTTTGGAATTGAATGATACTTCAATTTATGAATGTAAAAAAAGTTATATTTTTAAAAATATTCTGAACCTTCTGCCATCTATTTTCTTTGCGTGTTACTTATTTTTTCAGTAGAAGTAACATTAATCGATTTAAATGTGTGTAAGAAATACGGGAAATATAGTTAATATTTTAATTAAAATTTTCATTGAAATAAGTTTGATTCATTAGTTTTAAAAATTTCTTTGAGTATTTTTAATTCGGGCTAAAACTGAATCAAGTAAAATTTTAATTAATTTATTATCACCTTATTAAAAATTGATTATAAAAAGGGAAGATGTAAATGTCATAAATGAAAATTAATATGCAGTATTGGTTTGATATTCGATTTTAATTTTTTTTTTATGATCCTTGTCTTTCAGTAAGAAAAAAAGATGGTTTAGAAATTGAAAATTGACAACAAATAGAAAACGCTTTCGAAATTCAAAATGTAGAACGGGAAATCTATGTATGATTGAGGAAATTTTATTCAGGATACAGCTAAATGAAAATATTTTCTTGTCTTGCATACCAAGTATACAGAACAAAAGTAATTCGTCAAACATTTTTTTTAAAAAAAACCTTTAGACAAATTTTTAGGTTTTACTCTTCTCAGGATCCGATAAACACATTTTTGTTAAATTACGCTTACCTATCCCATTAGCTATGAACACAATAACTGAAAAACTCTGGGATTTAGAAAATGAAGTTTGATTTATATCTACTCCAGATTTGTGGATTTCTATTAAATTTTAAACGAAATCTATTTCGCTGAAATCTGTCTGTCTGGATGTCCGTTTAAATTTCAGTATTTCCGTTCTAGCAATGGTGAAACACCTCTCATTAACGATATTGATTATTTTTTGTTGCATCTTTTACAGAGAATTTATTTTTCTAATGTTTTGACTGTTTATGAAATTTTATTTCATGTCGATTGTTGCTTTTAGTAACAGATTCTTTTCACAAAGGAAGGTTCTCGACTTATATTGCGGTACTCTGTGCGATTCCAAGATATTATCAATTTATTTGTTAATTTCTGCTCGTGATCAATCGATTAATTCGTCTTTTAATTTCTACTTTTGATCAATCAATCAACTTTGTCTGTTAATTTCTACTCTTGATTAATCAATTGATCTTGCCATTAATTTCTTCTCTTGATCAATCAATTCATTTGTCTGTTAATTTTTACTTTTGATCCATACATTAATTTGTCAGTTAATTTTTAATATTGATCAGTCAATTAATTCTTACTTATGATTGCTGAACTTCTTTAGGCAAGGATATATCACATTTTGCTGTGAAAACATTTAAACGACTAAGTGTAACAAATACTTTGTATTTGACAAAAATGTAGATTAATCTTTTCCCCCCATATTTGTAACGTTTGTCTGAAACAAGTTAGTGTTTTTTTTTTTTGCTGTGTCTTTAGATTTTGTTGATTTTTTTTCGAAATACAATTCAAATATAATTCGTTTGATAATGGCATCTTTTATAACAACAATCACAACCACCATAATAATTTCTTATTTCTATATAAATCTCATATAATACAATATAAACTAAATGCGAAATTTTTTATAATTTAACAGCAATATTTTAAACTGAAATATTCCGCGGAAAAGCAGAGGAATCATTTAATTATGCCTTATTAAAGGCATCGACTTGAATTTTGAAAGGTTTTAATCCTTTTCTTATTGTACTCAACAAATACATAAATATTATATAAAATGCATGTTACAAATATGAATGTGTGCTTTAAATGTTATAATGTACATAAATTAGCATACTGCAAGTAAATTGTTTTATACATGTGTGGGCAAAAAAAAAAAAAAAAAAAAAATCAAAATGATCAACATAGATTATTGAACCTAGAGCTATTTCATTCTTCTCATGCTTGCTGTTTGAATAATAGAGCCTAATTAAGATTTGCTTAACCTTTCATTAGATTTTTAATTAAAAATAATCAAAACTTAAAAATTTTTCCTTGGTAACTTCGAAACTTTGTATTGCACCTTTTGAAAGTTTAAGAAAAAGTAACAAACTGTTGAGTGATATCAATTTTTATCTGCTTTATTTTTTTCTCAAATTTTTAATAATTTTGGAATATATTTATGATTATAATTTCAGAACAGAGTTTTCTATTCATTTAGATAATGAATTTATTCCAATTAATTTTGTAGATTTTGATAATATTTTTCGAAATATTGTTCGATAGTAGCTTGCTTGATATTGACATATAAAATATGAGCCTTTTCTTTCATTACGATATTCAAAAGCCCTATAAGAGTTTCATATTGTTTCACAAGGTTGATATAATATAGTATAAATTGTGCACTTCAGCTTTATTTTTTTAATTCTCCATGCTTAAACTGCTTGTGCACCAAAAGTATATTACAAGGCTAACAAATGTAAGTCAGTATACAATTGTTAATAGAATGAATTTCAAATATAAAGATGTAAACACAAATGTAAAGAAAAACTGGAAAAAAATCGCAAATACAAATAAAAATAAAACAAAATTGCTTTCATACTAATAGAAAAGTACAGTACATGATGTAAAATGATTGAAAAAGTGTTGATCCAGTAAAAATATAAATACAAAAGAATACAAGTATATATGTAAATATATGTAGGCAAACAAACAGAAATAAAGTCTAAATAGTTCGGGGGGAAATACTGTTATTATATTTACAAAAGGAAAGGAAAGATGATTTATTCTGTGTAAAGGCAAATAAATGAGGAGGTCAAGCTATACTGTTCTTCAATTCCTGTGTTTACGTCACTCGGAAATAAATTTGGCACATTCAAATAAACTTTATTAATTTAATGACAATAAAATTAGTATAATGTAATTAATATATATTATTAGTATATATATAATAATAATATATAATAATATATATAATATAGCATATAATAATTAGTATATATATACATTTAACAGCAATGCTGCAAAAACAATAAATACTTGTTTTTTGTGAGTGCTATTGCTATAATTGAAAATACATTAAAAAATAAAGATAGAAAAAAAAATCATGTTACAATGTTTCAGACTATATCTTCGAATTTCCATTAATTCCTATTCCCTTTTCAATTTTGTCTTATTCGCTGGAAGTATATCGATTTTGTAAAACACGCTAATCAAAGTGTACTATTAGATAACACTTAATGCTAAACTTAAATGTTTACAAATGGCTAAAATATTTCCTTTGCATGTTTGATTGTTATTTGGTACGTCTGTATTTGACGTGACTAAAGTTCACGACACATTAAGTTCGTGACCCGAGAGCTGCAAGAGATAAATTGTTTTAATGGTCCATTTGTCTTGGACCATCTCACCTCACATTGGGCCGGAGATAAATTGCCATAACAAGTAGGTTATATGCTTTTAGCCACTTTGTTTGATCACGTTTTCTATTGTGTGTACCCAAAGAAAAACACTCCTTAACTGTAACCTCAACAAACGGCTATAAACTTTACAAGCGTCGCGTTGTCATAGCGACTGAATTTTAATACCACACGACCAACCGGAAAAACAATTTCCCTTGGTCGGTTTGCCATTAATTATAATCAACAAGGTTGCTGGAATTCCTGACAGCCTTTTAAATTACACGCCTCTATTATAAACGCTCGCATTAACACACGCAGAATACAGGGAACTAAATGCATAAAAAGCATAATAAAAATGATGGAACGCTCACTGTACTGTTGCCATCCTCAACTAGGTAAAAAAAAAGTTAATTATTTTTCCATTTTTACGAGCAGAAAGTAATTTTTTTTTATCGTCTGCTGCTTCTCTTTTCTTTCTTTTTTGCTCTTCTTCTGTAGAAGAAAGAAAAAGATAGTGGAATAAAAAATGGGTGCAAATTGTGTTTTTAGGTTTTCTTTAAGTGTATATAAATGACATTTAATTTTTTTTTCTTTGAGGGCGCATTCTAAGGAATTAGAAATAGAAGAAATGTGTAGAGATAAATTCGTGAAGGGAAAGCAGTAGATGGATTTACGGTGAATACATTTCGAGGAATAACTAAATGGATGTAGATAATTGTAAATTTAAGAGAGAAAAACATTTTAAGCTTGTTCATCATAATTTTATGAGTTATGAATAACGCTCTGCGATGACAAAAAATGGCGATTCTTTAGAAGAGGGAAAAGGGAAGGTAGGAAAATTACATTTTCTTTGTTTTAATAGTCAATGTATTGAGCTGCGGACAGCAATGTTACGAGTTGAAAACGTCCACGGTTTTATTTTAAATATATTTTTAATGATTATTTAACAATTTAGGTAGGATTTACTTACAGCCAGTTCATATAAACGTATAATATAAAGTCTCTTATAACTTGTGGCCAAAAATAATTTAAACTTGATGACCCCTAGTAGCACACAAATACTGTGGTGGTGGTGGGTCTAATGCAACTTGATCACACCAAGCCCAAATGAGGGGAGCTTTTTCGAATTAAGGTAGAAGTGTGCGCCTTTCGTTGTTCACGAGCACCGTTAAGGTGAAAGTACGATTTTGCTCGAACAAACATGACACAGCCCTTTCTAGGGAACGATCGAACTCATTCATCCATCCGCAAGTCAGAATTTAGATCCAAATCCTTGATTCAGTACCCCCAGAGGTATAATTTGTTATGGGAACTTGGAGGACTTTGCAGTCACGACATATTTAACATGCCCCAACTGCCATTAGGCAACAGGGTGGTCTTTGGTCGAGATGAGAACAGAACTCGTTACCTTTCGGTTACGAGACTGAGGCTCTACCAACCAAGCTACCCGGCTCACAACAAATACTGTACAATATTGTTTGACATTGATCAATATTGTGGAATATTGTTTAACATCATATAATATCTCACAATAATCTACAATATAGTGCAACAGACTGTGCTACCTGGGATGTGTATCTATTTCCGAATTGCCTTAAGAAAAAAATTCTGCATGCATTCAAAATTGCTTTCGACATTGAATTTTTAAAATCCTTTCTTGCATTTTTGTAATTTCAACGATAATTTCATTCTAAAGTTATCTCTTGCTTCCGTATCGAATTCTACCATTTATTTACTTATTTATAAAACGCACTCTAAAAAGAACTAATGAAATCAGCAGGTTTTCATGCTCTGGGCGAAATGATAATAATCTCTTATGTTTGCAACACTCTTTTAATGATACCTAAAATTTCATTCCAGAAATCGGTAAGAGGCATAGAAATCCCTATAAAAATCTAATAATAAAATAAGCGAAAGGAATTTTTTTTAATACTTCTCTTCATTTGTATTGTGCTGTAAAAAGATATCAGTTTTATAATCCCTTCTTTTATGTATTAAGCATTTGCTAATATATATATATATATATATATATATATATATAAAATCTTTGAATTTTTAAGTCAGCTTCATTGCATCTCTGGAGGCACGAATCATGTGCAAGCAGAAGTGACTAGAGCTATACAGAACGACATAAAACAATATGAGGAAGAAATATTGAAAATTTTATCCCTGAAAATATATACTGCAAGACTTTAATCGGAATTTCCAACACGTGTTAATCGCATTCAAGGGAATCATAGGCATATTTTAGAATAATTTTTTTAAGACAGCAATATTTTATCCCTTCACTCGGAATGTGAGAGTACTTAGGCTTTTAGTCGATTCAGTAGTTTTAGAGCTCTCGTTGAATTAATTAAATAGAAAAAGGGGAATGTGACCAGGAATTAAGAGAATAGTTTAGAAGGAAGTAAATGCGTGTTGAAATAACACACACACACACACACACACACACACACACACACACA
>JAPMOQ010039027.1:73205-149656 GCA_026543055.1 Argiope trifasciata
CACACACACACACACACACACACACACACACACACACACACACACTATAAAGAGCTACATACCGCTGTAACTATTCACCCGAAAATTCTGAAATTTTGGGTACGTCTTAATGAAGGGATAGGGCCGCCGTGGCCTGGTGGTAAGGTCTCGACTTCGGAACCGGAGGGTTTCAGGTTCGGGACTCGATTGATGGGGGGTCTCTTGCACGTTAAATCTGTCAAGTTAAACGTCAGCCCGCTGGTGTGGAGAGGGGGGTGCCAGGTCAGATGCCGTTCTCGTCATCTGAATAGAGTAATTTTAATTTGGGGCACCCGTATGTATATATATAATATCTCTCTCTCTCTGTGTGTGTGTCTGTATAATAGTGTTTTGGCTTGGCATGATTTTTAATCTTTGTTTACCATGATTTAAGGCAATAGTCTAATTTTTATATTTTGTTCAAGCCATGAAAAGCACATTGTTGCTTCCCAATAAAGAAAGCGGAAAGCAAGTATTAAAAAGCATTTTAAACTTATGTTGTGCCAGAAAGGAATGTGTTGATATAACGTTTTGGTTTTGTGGGAACATAGTAGCCCTTCAAATTTTGTAGTTAAAGTTGCAGTGAAACCGAATTTCGTGTGATTAATCTAAATTCTAAAAATAATTTCCTAATTTGAAATTATGTATGTTTTTTATTTATAAATGAACTGTTTTTTTATATTTAAAAAAGTAGTACCTTTTAACTTTATTTCTTTATGAAAAAAATAAATGAATCATTATCTAATTTAGATCTCATTGTGTGTATAATATATAATGTGTGTGTGTATGCCATTAAGCAGCAAAAGCCTCAATCATAATAGAACGGGAAAAGAAGAAATTATAGAAGGAAAATTATAGAATATATCATTAGTAGGAAAAAAATCGCATTCATATGCAAAAAAATGGTTTTATTGCACAGTGTCTATTATTTTTTTTAAAGTCACAGAATAAAAATAAAACATTCCGAAAAAAAACATTACTAAAATATAAACAAAATAAAATTTTTTTCAGGACATCATTGATACTCAGTTAATATGGTTAGTTAATATTTTCATAACATGCGAAATAAAGAACAGCTTCTACTAGACGAATTTAGCTCAAACATTGGCACATAAGTAGGATTTTTGTCTGAAATTCGAAAACGAAGTTGTAACATATTTCTTATTAATTTTAAGATTTTAGGTACCCTAAAATGTTTTGTTTGTATAAATATTTAAAAAGGGTTGTCAAATGTTTTATATGCCATCCGTAAGTGAATATAAAAAGTTATATTTTCATTTAATGATATTAGGTGTTATTCTAATACGCGTCCCATCTGAAATTATTTTATGAGTTTTATGAATTTATTTATTACGAGAGGAATTAATACCAGGTATAAACTTTTTCGCATTTTAAACATGTATTTTTAAAAAATTGCTTTAAAGTGAAAAATATTTGTAGGGTACACAAATATATTTGGTGCACATCAAGTTACACCTAAAATTCTTGATGATTTTAACCATTTGAAATGATCCTTTCAAGAGCTTTAAAAAGTTTTGTAGACAATTATATAGTATTGCTGTTGCTATAGAACTTTGAAATCTGAATTAACTGGAACCAGGAAATGAACCTGAACGTCGAATATCCAAGCAATTAAGTAACTGCCATAAAAGATAACATTTTGATGAAAAAGGTATAAAATATCAATCTAAAATAATTACAAAAAACCCCCAATGTTATTTACATTATATATACTTTTATATTGTAAAGAAATAATGTTACTCTGAACATATCAATCAAAATCATTGTTTCGTTATTTTTATTCGT
Source organism: Argiope trifasciata (assembly GCA_026543055.1). Taxonomy (NCBI): domain Eukaryota; kingdom Metazoa; phylum Arthropoda; class Arachnida; order Araneae; family Araneidae; genus Argiope; species Argiope trifasciata. Next base: position 75,030 of record JAPMOQ010039027.1, read on the forward strand.
TTTTAATCAAGATTTGACTTGTGGATTTTCCTTTTGTTTTCGGAATAATTCTTTTAACTTAAGTCTAAATAAATGCAATTCGTTTGTTGCCCTAATTTTAATAAAATCCATAGAAAATACATTGTTTATCTCCATTATCTTCCTTCGGTACTCACAGAAATACAAAAAAAAAAAAAAAAATGAAAAGAGACATAAAAGTACTCAAGTTATTGATTAGGCTTGTTTGTTCAATTATGTTAACATCCCATTTTAAAGTGACACCTTGTAATTTTGAACAGTGGTCAGATGACCGGGAAGACAAAGGAGCTGGTTCTCCACACCACACCATCAGGAGGACATTTCACCTGACAGATCCCCTTACACAACAGTTATTAGGTTAAATTTGGTCCCGAACCTGAAGTTCACGAGCCGAGATTTTACCACCAGGTCACTGCAACCCCTTGAAGATACTGATTTTCAATCTTGAAAAAGAAAACTTTTTAATGTCACATATCTCTGAATTGAAAACATTTGTGTCCCATGTAACCTTTTCTTATTCCATATATGTTGCTAAATTATAGTTAATCAAACAGAATTTAAACAATTAAAAAAGAATTTTAAATAGATCCAAGTCATGGGCATTTAATAATTTCTAGCGTATAATTTTATCTAAAGTCTCTTTTTTTTAATGTCATCTTCTTGGTTTCCATCATACATATACGCTGTGTAAATGTATATGAGAAATGTGCAAAGTGTTTTAATTATCTTTCACATCTGCGATCATTCAGAAAATGAATGATCAAAAGAATAAATATCGATTTTGATCCTTGGAGAACACTCTCCCATTACTGCGTGTGTCTCACTTTTGGAGTTACAATTAACCATTCAGTGAATATTAATGTACAGGAAGGTGGATTTATCTTTTTCTAAGATCTATAAACAGAAAGTTATGCCATAATATATAAATTTAGTGCTGGATTAAGAATTGGTGAGCTATTTTGGACGATGGCTCTTTATAGGTCCATCTAAATAGTAAATTTAGTATCTGACGCTCATTTAAGTAGTAATTTTTAACAGGGTTAAGAAAATGGGGGCAATAAACTGTAGCTTGTGTAGCTTATACATAAATCTGGTACTGCAAAAATTGCCACAACGATTGAAAATATAACAAATGGTCATATCGTAATGTATGGCAGAAGCAAAAGCGAATGGAAGCGATAAGATGGTATTGGGAAAAAGCCCTTTATAAAATTGTACGCCCGAAATTATAAAGTGTCAATGACTTGGATCTATTTAAAATGACTTATAATGTATTTAATTTATCTACCATTTTTTAAAGAACCATGTTTCAGATAATAATCGGGTTTCAAATAATTTTTCTGGATCATTAACTAAGGTTTACTTTTTAAAAACATCTTCGATAGATAATTGAATTTTGTATACTGTATACTTATAATTTCCGCTGTATTTTATTTGCATTTTTAATAACTACTTTAAGATACGGCACTTCAATTTGAATTTTTGAAAGCAATGAGCAAGCTATTAAAAAGAATATTCGTTGTAAAAAATAGACTTGCATTGTGAAATTATTATTCTGGACGCCTCCACACTTATTTAGAACACACACAAAAAATAATATTTGGCAGAAAAAAATTTAAATTAGTATCTTCTTTCTGAATGGCAGCAGCAGCCAATCATTGTTTCACTGAGAATTGCAAGGAACGGAAGAGAGGCTCTAAACCGAGCTCATAATAAGAGCAATTTTCTTGTCTTAATTAGAGCTCTAACAAGTCAGTTTGAGCTCACTTATTGCTCGTTAGTTTGCTAACTTCGACTATTATTTTATCCTTTTTTTCACGTTACTCAGTCTTTATTTCGTCAAAGTTTTGCAGTTACCCGTTTAAATTTACAACGGCAGGAAGGAAATTTTTGGTGGAGAAAACTTCTAAAATGCTTGGGTGTATTCATGAAATAAAATATGCATAATAAATAAGTGAATAAGTAAGTAAACTACTTCAGTTCATAAAAAATATTTCAGCTGGATTCTTCTACTTTACATTTCTTACAATTTAAAAAAAAAATTATTTAAGCTCTTATGTTAGTTAAATAATAACCAATTAAAGAATTTTCAATAACTATCAGCTCTAATAACTACTATAAATACATTACTAATATCCTTTTCCGGTTTCTAAGAAAATATTTTGATAATCGTAATTATAAGAAAACCGAGGGTGAAGTTCTTAATGCTATCACGGTCGATAGCCCTAAATCTCCCATAAGCAGTATATTCTGCCATCAGAATGGGGATATCTCAACCTCACAATTTTTAAAGTATAAGGTAAGGTATTATAAATAATAATTAATGGTATGCCATTAATATACCATCCATGAAAGTTAGAACCAGCTTATGTTTCTAGAATCGTCCCTTTCAAGTACACATTTCAGCTACTGGTAGGATAACAAAGGCAACTTTGACGGCACTAATCGAGGATTTTAAAGAGTATACTGGATTTTCGGACAAAACTATGAGATGGTAATGTAATTTTTGAAAATTGAGATGTGTTTAAAGCGTGCAAAATTTGCTAGCTTCCAGTTTCCCGCCAAGGGTGTCAAAAATGAGACAAACCATCGGAAAGCTAGGGAATAGCCAACTGACTTGTACGATTAAAACAATGGAACCAGATACATTTTAGGGCTGTAATGAAACTTTCAGGATTTCGATGTTTCGCGGGAAGTTGACAAAATTTCATATCCGGTAATGGGACATTATTCTTTGATATTTTCATGATGGGAAATATAGCTGTGCACAATTTTGAAATTTTATTGACCTGATTTATTTAAAATTGCTTAATTTTTTAAAAACATTTTCATGAGCTTATGCTATATGATTGATTGTACCATTTTAGCGAAGTGCAGTTTCCAACATTTAATTGTGATCACCACTTAATAGCTAAAAAATGTGTAATCATTTTCCAAAATTATTGAAATTTATGAAAAATCACCATAAACAAAAATTATAATTTCCCAAGAATTTATTGTTGTTGTTGAAATTAGTTTACCAAATTGCCACATGCTGACGAGACTTGTATTCTTTTCATCAAGTGAATTTGTTTACAATAGAATTGTTATGCTTATCTTTACTTATTACACTCAATCTATCTTCATTTACGTAACGATTGAAAGGGAAAGAAAGCAAAACTAATTCCTCTGTGATTAAGAGTCCCTATAAAGAAGCTAGTCGGGCATACTTGAGAATGAAATTCTAATGATTTAAATCTACTTCTAATACATCAAAATATCAACAGAAAAGAATTTCTGAGACAGTATCTGTGGCCCTCAAGTGTATAACGAGACTAATAAGCATCTGAGGCGAAATATAATTTTTTCGTCTTCTCTTTTCGCCAAGTTTAAACAATTTCCAGATATTTTTTCGTTCTTTTCATCAAACACATAAACACAGTTATGTTTTGTATTCACTGTTCCTCAAATCAGGGGCGAGGCTTCTTCTATATTACCTTTTTCCATTGGTTATTATGCCATTGTAATACCATGAAGAAAGAGGTTAAAAAAATAGAAACAAACATTTTTACAATAATTAGTGTTAACTTTCGAAAACACTTTTTCTTGGGTAAGAGAGGATATTAAACAAGTAGTAAATAAAAATAAAGGATACACAATAATGTTGTCTTCTCAATACCCTTACTCATGCCTCATTTTGTTATATTTTGTCTTCATATTGACAAGTATTGACAAGAATGATTAGTGTCAAGATTGTGGTATTCTCCTTATTTCTCTCATCACAATTATGCATAAACATGCAAAATTAACTCCTTAACTTATTTACTTCCTTTATTATTTACTTATACATCATTTTTTATCTTCAGAATTTTATATTGATTAAACTAAACCCTTTGAACATTTGATCAAATTAAAAATAAATATTGAACTCCCTTCAAAGGAATAAAAAAGAAACCCGAGATAAAATGAGTATCACAAACATAAAAGACAATAATTTATAAGACAATATATTGTAAATTATTACTTCAAATTTGCTTGATATTATTTAATTTGGTTGATATTGTATAATTTAATGTTTATTATTTTTGTGATACTGGTTTCATATCTAAAGTCTCCATTTCTGGGCGATTTTCTCTCGAGGGTCAGTATTTTTCGACAAAAGTCAGACCCCTCACAGAAAAAATCCCTAGTTTTAATCTCTGCCTGATTGTGACCCGTGAGAAAATCTTCAGACCAGATTCACCATTTTTTTCTTTTTGATTCTTTATGAATTAAATTTAATATTTATTTCTAATTTAGTTAAGTTCACATGTGTTTTAGTGGTAGCAGCGTTAATATTCTCTAAATACAATGAAACTTTTATTAGAGTGGCCCAGAAAAAATTATTTTTAATTTAATTCTATAAGAATTGCTTTTTGATTAATTTCTTAAAGCATTTGAGTCATTAAATGGATTCCTAGTAAATTTTGCATTTAATTAAAACATTTATGGTTGAATTTTAGATGATCGCAATTTAAAAAAATATTCTGCTGATTCATAATGTCTAGCCATAGAGTTAAGGGAAGAACGTAAACAACTGTCGTAATACGATTCTGTCTATTGTGACCCAATATCCCTGCCGTTTTTCAATTCGTAAACGGTCCCTTGGCCATCCCCGATGAAGTTGTGAGCTGCGGTAGTCAAAAAGAAGATGCCTCCCCGAGGGCGCATTTATCCTGCCTTTTTATTTCCCCCTCCGACCAATAACTCCGGACAGCAAAAAAGAAAATGTCCCCCTTCCGGTAACAATAAGGTGGTTTTGGAAAAGACATATAATTATTATCGGAAGTTTGGGCCGGCGATCCCCGGGGGAGATTTGTAGCAGGATTTGATGACTCTGTTGCGGAGGTGCCTGCCCTCTAAGTGAATTTTAAGGGCAGAACAATTAAAATCCGGCTAGGCTGCCTCTAATTTGTGCTGTATGAAGCGAAAGAGGGAAATTCATGGGCTGTGAGTTAACAATGCGAATTTACATAGTATTCTTTACATCGTCTGACACTCATTAGAACTTGGAATTTTAAGATTCACTATATGCAGTTTTGTATCTGAAGGAGGAATGAAAGATTTTTAAAAAAGCTTTCTTTGTAGGCAGGTATAGAGTTTATTTTTTGCATAGAATTAGAATGTAATTCAATAATTTAGCAAAATTTAAAGCATATTCATAGAAAATTTCTATGAAATCGATTGGAAAGCTAAACATACCTTATGTGGTGGGTGGGTGTAATGCCACTTGTTCATATCAAGCCCGAATGAGCGGTGCTGTCCCGAATTAAGGCAGAAGTGTGCGCCTTTCGTTGTTAACGAGCATCGTTAGGATGAATGTACGACTTTTGTTCGAACTCACACGACACAACCATTTTTAGGGGGCGGTCGAACTCATTCATCCATCCGCAAGTCAGAATTTAGATCCAAATCAGAGACAGACTCATCCCTGATTATTATGGTATAATTTGTTGTGGGAACTTGGAGCACTTTGTGGCCACTACATATTTTACGTGCCCCAACTGCCATTAGCCAACACGACGGTCTTTGGTCGAAACGAGGACAGAACTCTATATTTCTCAGTTACGAGACTTATGCTCTACTAACCAGACTACCACGTCCCTAATACCTTATGAGAAATCATGTATAAAGCCCATGTGTAATCCATATATATATAATATGTGTGTGTGTGTATGTATATGTATATTTCTTACAACCTTAAAAGAGCAATTCTTATAGTTTCGTATATCTCGGAAATCACTGTTTGCTTTTCAATTTTATCTATATAAGTGTCTTTCTTGGAAAAACAAAACAACAACAACAAAAAACACCGAGATTTTGCGATTCACATACACACGCAATTATAACTAACTACCAGAATCTTTTTCTATCGGCTCTCATGCTGACAATGTTATATTGCACCATCTTATAATGTTGTGTGGAAGTTACGTTGCTGTCGTAAAAGGATAACTTACTGATGTCTCAAAATTTTGTGAGATGGCACTCACTGATGGAGGTGGGATGAGGTAAGACTGAAAAGTGTTCATTTTTGTAATCATCATGTAATTCATTTCTAAATAGTGTCTAAGAAAAAACACGATAAAAAAAAGCAACAGTTGAGGGAGGCTTGGTTTTCCAGATATTATATATCAAAATATGAAAATTTGTTTCTTTGTTCTCTTATACAAAACAATACAGCACAATGCAATATTTTTCTTACCATCTTATACCAATCTTAAATAAACCATCTACCGATATTTGTGCGTATTTGACAAAATTTTGCACAGCTGCTTTTTAGGACAGTTGGATGATAATTAGTATTGTTTCAAAATCCAAAAGTTAAACAAGTTAAATAAGTTATAAAAAAATTAAAAATTAATTAAGTCTTTATTGTTTTTTTAGCCACGCCTTTTCTAAAATATTATCTGACAAAAAAAACTTAATAAAATAATAAATTTTTACACTGATTTAGATCTCAAAAATTCCGTTTTTAATAATGCCATATTCCATTCTGAAAAAATTTCTGTAATTTGAATAAATTTTTAAATTCAATTTGATATTCAATTTGTAACAATGCTTTTACTACTATGACAAAATTCAAGTTATTTCAATGTTTTACCACACCACTCAGTTGCAAACTTTTGCCGATGTTACCTTAAACAAACAAATATTTGTACATCTACACCGAAAGAAGATTTTTGTGCAACTTTGATTTTATAATGTATACAATTTTTAATTTCCTCTCACAGTAATATGTATAAATCCGATTCTAATTCAATATTTTTCAATATTACCAGACTTGGGATGGAATCTTGAATAAACCTTACAAATTCACAGTTTAACAGCCAGAAAGGATAACTTTCGAGGCAAAAGAGCTGGTCGCTAAAGAAGGCTGGTTTCAAATACTGCAACTTTGTAAGTATATGTGCGGGCATAACATATTTATTCGAGAATATGCCAGAAAATTATGGGTAGACCACTCTCACTAGTTGGAATAGGAACGTATAGGTGAAAGAAATACATTGAGTAACTCGTTCATACAAGGAAAACAAGACACTACTGTTAAAAATTGATGTAAAGAAGTCTTTACGATGATATTCCAATAAAACTTTGATTTTCTTCCATTTATATCTAATTTCTTTGTGTATACTTTAATACATTTCAGTTCCGTCCTTTTTTCTCTATGCAAAAAAGAAAAAAAAAGTTTGTAAAAATTATTTAAGTTTTTCCATTCATTTTAGGCCATTTATGGTGTAGAATTTAAGTGTGGTATAGATTTCTTTACAAAATTCATTCATGAAAAACAAACAAACAAACAAACCTCTTATGATAACTCCCTTTCAGTTTATTCTCCATTGATATAAAAAAATCTGACTTATTTCTATATGCTCGATTCATTCTTTTCCCCATTCTTTAAAAATATTTCATTATATAATGAAAGGGAGATTGGCATAGAAATTTTTGGGATTGAAATTAAAGCGGCGGCGATACAAAAAACTTTTTCACATATTCTCAAGTTAAGGTATTTTTCACCTCTCCTCTAAAAATTTTAAATCACGAGCAAGGCCGAGAATTCTGTGATCTAAAAATTAGTATTTAGATCTTTTCCCTTTCCTAAGTCCTGCATGTGAGTGTTTTTACCTTCTTAATATAACAGAGAAACGGAATATGTTATTCTACATTTTTCTCAACCGATTGAAATTAAACAGAATTTCAATTTAACTACATAATAAAATACCGAAATTTCATTTATCTAAGGAGTTGCATTTTGGAAATATCGCCTTTATATGAAGGCTGCCATAATGACCAAAAAATGGTCAAGCATTTGTTAAATTTTGTTCAAAATTTAATACTGATATGTTCTTTAGATACTAAAACTGTGTATCAAATTTCATCTATTTGAATGTTTTGTAGTTTATGGCATTCGGATAAGCAGACACACTTCTTCTTAGATAGGCCCACAAACAAAATCGAATGGATTTAGAATAAAATTTTACAGGAATCTACAAATTTGGTATTAAGCATTCGTACTTAATTTCCTTTGTCTAGCTATGAGCTTTTTTAAGTGAATTAAGTAGGCAGACTCAGCGATGAGTTATTCAGGTAGGCAGACTAAACAATGAATTATCCAGATAAGAAGACTAAACGATATGTTACCAGATAGGATGACTAAGGCAGGGTTCCAAAAATGTTTTTCAGGACTCGAAGACATCCGATTTGTCAATTAAGCACTTTCTCACTGCATAGTTCCTATATGAGAAAGTAATATGTTAATATAATTTGATAATATCACTTAATACGACAAAACATGAATTATAAAATTAAACAAGATTTTAGAAATTATGAATCTGATCTCTGACAATAATCTTACGACACATTAAAACTTTTAATCTGACTATTCACTTTAGATTATTCACAAGAAATATTTATACTAAAATTCATCTTGAACGAAATCACTTTATAGATATCCTGAGCATAGGTGCACAGAATATCTATTTTAAAGAAAATTTCATCTTATATATATTTAAATTACTCTTTCTTTTCTAATTTTTTCTCAATCAAATAGTCGTACTAAAAGTTAAAAATGAAAAGGGAAAAACTAAACATTTTTAGCTTATAAAACAAAAAGTAAAAGAATAAAATATAGGAAATCTTGAAATAAATAAGAAAAAACTATTTATTTGAATTGAGAATTGTCACAAATATCACGTTCTAAATAATAAACTGTTAGTTGCAGCCGATTTTTTTCTTTATTTATAATTTAAGTTTCATTTCTGAATTATTCAAGTTAATTTTCAAAGTAACATTAAATATGTCAGGAATTAAATTTTTTTAAAGAAATAAACTTATTTTTAGAATGAATTAAATTTATCAAAGACGTTTTATTGGTTTGTTTATAATAAATTACAACCATTTTGTTGATTTTATTAAAAATATATTTTATCTTTAAGGCAACAAAATTGTTAGTTTTAATCATAATCATAACAAATATTATTCTTTTTGTATTAAATTTTAGCTTTTTTCGCTTCCTTAATTTTATCACCTAATAAAACAAATAATTCTTCTAAGTCAGCGTTATCTGATGAAATTTTGTAATTCTTCATCAGGTGAAGAGTTATTTCAGGTTGAATTTTTTTTCTCAGACATCTTGATTTCAAAACAAACCAATCTGTTAAACAAAATTTCAAATAAAATGAATTCCAGCCTTTGTACTTTTAACAAGGTTAAATAATCCTGCTTCTTTCCAGTTTTTGAAAAAAGTTAAAAAAAACACATACATTTATTTTATGTTCATTATTATTTTATTTATATTATTATTTAGCCACAAATTAATTATTTCCTAATTTGAGGTATCAAATTAACTTTGAATCTTTCTTTTAACAATCAAGAATTTTTCATCTGAATATTAAAGAAATAAAGAAAAAAGCTAATCATTTCTTATTCTTGACTAGTCAATAACTTAAGTAATAATTTTTAATTTCTGTTTTATTAGGTTTCTTTTCAATTTTATTTCTTTAACATTGATTTGTATTTTTGTTCTGGTATTTGAGTATTTGTTTTGTTATTTTTTTCACCATATGCTTTTTAAACAGTTATTTTTACTTTCCTTTTTTTTCTTTAACTGGGGTTTAATTAGTTGTTTTAAAGGTTTCCGATTGAGCAGCAATGATGTTTGAAATTTTTTCTTAATCATTTACTTTTTATTTTCTTAAAAAAATTAAGTGCTCTCCATGGAAATAAATCTATAGAAACTCCGATTTATTTCCTTACGAGGTAAAAATTAACCTTAAGTGTATTGAAATACTCTTTAAGTGTGGTCATGCTTGAAATGCTAAATAAAAATAAATTTGTAGAAGAAATTAAAAAAAAAAACACTACATTCCTTGGAACGATTTTAGTTTTTATTTTTATGCAATATTTTTATTTTATGAATCATAATGTATCCATACGTTTCATTTATTTCAAGTATAATAGAAAAATTGAATTTTTTTCACTTGCCAAGTAATTTATCCTAAGAATTTTTATAAAATTCGAAGTGCTCTGCATATGTGTATAGTTGCGCTCACGTACTCACTCAGATTTTTTTTTCTTGAATCCGAAAAGAAATAGATTGTTTTTTGTGCTGTGTTGTGACTTATGGTCCTTTATAAGCTCGCTGATAGTTATCTTTCGGTGATTTAAGCCGTTTGAACGTCTCTTGTTTTACCAGTTGCGTTAGCTAGGACCAAGAGTATGATTTAACTACTTCATGCGTCACATTCGCTTGCACAGCCCCTTTTTACAGGGGAACACATTCACATTCCTCACAGAAAGAACAACCGTGCCTGAACAGGGAGACCCAGATCACGGGGAAGACACACTACCTGGAAGACAGGACAGTGGTAATTATTTATTTATTTTGAATTGGTTAAGCCCTTATTACAAGGCGAAATATCATCCGCACTTTTTGTCTGAAATTTTCCGTTTTTACACACAAGAACCGGTTAAGTAAAAGCCTTATCGCACGGGGAAATTTCGTCAGCATTTTTCCGTTTCTACCCTAAAAAACCGGTCAAGCAAGTTGCATAATCGACAACTTTTTCAAACAAGTTCGAAAATGTTGTCCACAAACGAAATTTAACCAATCGTGTAAAAGTTTGAAGTGACGTCACTTTCCTTGTCGTTTGCTGACAAAAATTGCCGATGATATTTTGCTGTGTGATAAGCCTTTAAGTTTCTCCTCATCGACAACATTTTTTATCCAGCCTGAAAATGCCGACAAGAGTGACGGAACTATTGTCTGCAAACGAAGTTCAAAAAATTCCGTGAAACTTTGAAATAACGTCACACAAGTGACGTTATTTTCGTTGTCGTTTGCTGGTGAAAAGTGCGGACGATATTTCGCCGTGTGATAAGGCCTTCATAATCATCAGTCTGTAACACACACTCAGTGAGAGGGGGAGGAGGAGAGAGTATATTTTCGAACCAAGACTATTGATTATTTTATTTTCGTCCACTATATGCCTGATACCAAATATGTGATGCTTTGAATAAATCATAAATAAATTCGGTTAATGCATCATTGAACCTTTGATTAAATCAATAAACCAAACAAAGTTTTATTTTCTGTGGCAGACTTTAACAAATTGTTTTAATTTATAGGAGCGTGCATTGAAAACCTATTGATACTACTTTGAATTTTTTATAACCTCTTAATTAACATTTTCTTCCGATATACTTTCTTTTTCCCCTCCTTAGGGAACGTTATATATACTTTTTTCGAAAGGGATAGTTTTATCGATAGCCGCAGAAAGAGTCAACCATTTTTCTTCAGCTTGTGTTTTCCTATTTTCTTCTGCCATTTTTTCCCCTGGAATACTGACATTTAAGCATTTGACGTCCCAGAAGCATCATTAGAGGCTCACTTCAGTGGATGGAATAGTGTCTTGTTGCCACCATGGCAGAAAAAGGACCTCAAACTATGATGGAGTGGGCTCCGGGTAGACTGTGACATCGGTCACTCCAACCAGTTCATTTTTTGTTTTTGTTTTTATTTCTCGAAAGCTTTGTCATTGTTATTGTGGCTCAGTCACTTGTTTTTGGAATACTGGAAGAAAAATGAAAATGATTATTAATATGTAATCCTTTTCAATGAAGCAAAGGACAGTGTGCAAGGGAAAAAATGCTTAGGTTACTGAATGAAGACCAATTAAATATTCTAATTTTCCACTTTTATGTGTAGCAATTATATAGAAAGATAATAATTTTTGTTAAAACGTTTGATAAAGATATTTTTGAAAATTTTAAATGTATGTGATTCAAAAACATATAAAACGGAATCTAAGATCGCAATTTGAAGTTATCATGCAAGAACATTATTATTTTTTAAGCAATTTACCAGTTCAAACCGGTTTGAAACAATCACGAGAATTCTTTATCAGCCTTTCTCTCTCTGTATATATATATATATATATATATATGATAATTTTTTAAAATGTTCATTTTTCTAGCTGGTAAACAAAGTTTTAAAACTGACAAAAAAGAAAAAAAACGATTTTGAGCTGAAAAAAACTTACCGTTTTTCTGAACATCGACGCATACGTTAATTGATAGTTTCGTGATTGTTTCAAACCGGTTTAAATTGGTTAATCACTTAAATTAAGACAATTCGTAAGAATTCAGAGAATGTATAATTTGAAAATCAAGTTGTAACTTTAGTTGGCGATAGATCAATTTGACAACCTTCTGTATTATTTTCTAGTAATCCTAAGAGCGAAAAATGGAGCCTGAAAAGGGATAAATAGCCAGTTTGTTGCTTACGCATTTTGAGGCTTCAAACCCTCAAAGCTAAACAACATTATGCACTTACATGATAAAAATCATAAGACACAAATCTGATAGATAACTCCGGCTTTATAGTCAATTCATCAAAATAAATGGATAAACGAGGAAAAAAAGGCACATTAACTAGAATGTAAATTTGCGATAGCAGAACATGATTCACATGAAATTTTTTTGAATATGTTGTACATAGTTTGGCAAATACAGTAGCAAGTAAGAACAAACTCAATAATAAAAGTTTCCTTGATGCACAGAAATAATTTCAGAAACTTGTTTCTGGAACCCTTTGCCACTCTTTATAGTTATAATATGAATGAATTTTCGTTTAAGTTTATATAGAATGGAGTACAACGAGTTCTTTCCTGAAATAAAGAAAAATATATTTTTTTACTGTTTTTAAAAAGGCATTCCAACTTACTAAAATTCCTTGGAAATTTAAGTCCAATTCAAATTTGACAAAAAAAAGTTTTCTTAATTTATTTTCTAAATTTTGTTTTGTTTTGTAAAAGAAGCTATGTTCAGAACCTGTATTTGTCATTTATGTGTTCGCAGTATTTCAGTACAATCTTAGAGCCAATCTTCCAAACACAAAAACAATCCGATCCCATTAATTTTTTTTTTCATCTGAAAGATCATTATATTTCCATTTATCTTCAATGAGCATTTTCCATCTTTAATTTCAAACTCTACTATTTATCTGTTTTATATGTTAAGAAACATCTCTTCAGCTTCATTCTCAGCAACGATTTTATCAATTTCTATTTCATTGAAATCTTATGGTATTTGATTGCATCATCAATGTTCATCCGATTCCTCTAATTTCTAGAGAAATAGAAAAGTTTAAAGATAGAAAGTTCAGTTTTACTCCCCATTTAGTTTTATCCTTTCCCGTGCATAGCCAATCAATCATCTAGAATGATCTATGTTTATTTTGCACGTATTATTTAAAATTACATTTTCATTTGAGGAGAATATATGTGATTTAAATTTGATAACTTTCTCCCATTTTTGTTTTTAGATATCGTTATTCAACTAGTATTGCATAAAAATACTTCAAAGTTACCACAGATCATTTTTTTTATCTTCAGTTTATTATTATATGGTTTGTTTATATTCAACTGTAAAATTGTAGAATCTGTATCCTCCCCCCCAAATTTGAATGTGATGGTAATATGATATTATCAACAACATATTATCCTTGCCATCTGTCCACATTTGAAAGGGGCAAAATTAAATCTCAATGAAGTCCTTGTAGGGCTTCAAAACAGGCTGATAGTATCACATAAATAAAAGTATGTTATAGATACAAGTTAAAATTTAAAAAAAAGAAATAGAATTTTTCATAAAAAACTATAACTATAAACATAAATAAATCTCGAAAGGTCTTTTGGCTCTCCTAAAACATTCTCAAAAACTAGAAAAAAAGCCAAACAAATTTAAAAAAAGAAATAAAAATCAAAGCATAAACAATCTAAGTTTCGGAGTACAGGTGGTCAACAGTGGATATATCTTCAATTTTCTTTCAATAGATCTTTCTTCTTTTCCTTTTCTTACCATTTTTATTACCTACTTCTTGTCATTTTTTATAACAGTCCAAATGGCAACAGTTTTGTAGTTACTTTCAATCATTTCAGTTTCCAATATTTAGGCAATTCAAACCTTTTATTTCCTTTCTTATTTTTTCCGCAGTTAGAAAATATTGTTCTTTTTTTTCTGAAAAAACAGAGTGTACCTTGTTATTTTATCTGGGCCTCCGCTTTCTTTTAAGTTGGACTGTTAGAGGCTAGTCTTATTTATTTCACTTGTTTCGCTTTCTTCCTTTTTTATTTTTTCCTGGAACGATTTGTTTTTTCTTCTGTTTTGTTTCCTTTTGAGTTCTTAAATCTTTGAGCAGGTTCTTCGCATCCTCCTTGAGCTGCCCATTCCTGTTTTTTGATGGACAATTTACTTCAGTACGAGAACTGGCTTGATGAAGGAATGGTTCGAATTTAAAAGGAGAGTGTTTTTGGCGAAAAGAAGAGAATGGTACTTAGATGTCATTTTGCTGATAAAGGAAATTACCTCTATTCCTGTTTAATGTTTTATTTTTGAAAGGATTACAATCGTTAGATAAAATAATAAAATAAATCAGAAAGCAGAATTTTTGAAGAAAACTATTGGGCAGTGGCTCTCATTCTTAATACTAAATCTCCAGGAATCTTTTTAAATTTATCTTTCTTTAAAAGACTATAGTATAAATAACAGCTTTTCTACACGTTCAATACCAAACAAAAGTTATTTTTTCCTTTCCTTTTTTAAGCAAAATGATCTTTAAATTCACTTAACACTAGAACGTCAGAGATTTCGATTACCTTTAAACGTCCGCTGGTGTCGATTCGATACCACGTTATAAAATATGTAATATAATCATAATATTTAAATATTTGCAGAATTACTGTTCGGTAGGGTTTAGTATTGACTTTTTGTTATTTCATGTAATTACCATATATTATGACCCTTTATATAATAAAAATAGTAACAAATCAAATTATTTCTTCAGATTCGTAGTCATTTACAGGCAATCTTTTGCTTTCATCGGAATCCAAATTAGAGCAAGATAGACCACCATCTGATTCATTCTCAGAAAACTCTTGCAACAGATTAATAATTACATCAGGGCTTGGACCTTTTCTACGAACCATCGTTTCAGGGTACCTGCTTTGCACAAGATTTGAAAATGAAATGAATTTTTTAAAATTAGCAGATAAAAATATGTTGTATAAACAAAGCACTCATGCACAACAATTTTAGAATAATGGATTCATTTCTATTGTGAATCCAATAACACTGCATACAAAGCCAAACAAATGTGCTGTATCACTTTGAAAAGTTTGTTTCACTTAGTAAATTATCGTTTGTTGCATGATAGCTTTTTGTAATGATAAATTGCCTTGGCGTTCGAAACAACACCAGCGGACGTTCTAGGTATATTTAGTTGTAAAATCTGACATAATTAACCTAGAACCACAAAACTTTTTTCTGTGTGATCACCATGGAAAATGATTAAAAGTCCCGAAAAATTTTGAAATTGCCTGCTAAAATACGGAAATGAGAACAAACTAACCAGCTCCGATGTCCAATCGACACAGACCGACATACTAGTGTTAAGTCTGATGTGGGGGTACAAAGTTTTCATTGAATTAGCGATATTCCGAAGCTTTGATTCCATTGTCCATGTCGAATATAGGGGATATTTCTCTAACGAAGTAAATTTGCATTGTTCGTGAGCATATATCATACGCTCCTGTTTGTAAACAATAGTAGATTCTAAGCAAGAAAAGTAAGGACACAATTTTCTTGACAAGTCATCCATATTTTCACATCGAGCCTCTTCTTACTTTGATACAATTTTCCGATAGGCAATTCCATGTTAAGACCATGGATATTCTTCAAGACAGTAAAAATTATTTTCTTTTTAAATTACTAATTTGACGAGAAACTCACTGGGTTTCTGCATGATATTAAATTCGGTCTGCTTTTACTCATGAGCTACTCATCGATTACACTCCAAGCGAATGTCTACTTTTTTTTGTATAAATTCCAGGACAAAGGAAATTCACTGCCATCTGGGTTTAGGATAGGGAACTAATCCCGATAGTCCATTATCATACTGAATATACTGACATTATAAAGAGTTAATCTACATGAGTCCCACACTTGTTGAATTGAGGTATTCTATGTTAGAATAATGTCAATAATAATAAGAATATTATCCTCAGTTGTATATATAACGTATTTATATTGCTATCCAAAATTGACCTTTTGGTAATGAATCTTCAACTGCAGCCAGCGTGGTTGCCCGAAACGGTACAGCTTTTAACCAAATGGGATTAAATAAGTACGAGCTAATCTGTATATCCACCAAGAAGGCGACAATTTCTGTATGTAAGTCATTTTCTACGTTATAAGCTAACTAGTTTTATCTAAAACCACCTCAAACAACGGATGCTACATTCCCCTTTATCTTGGATAATTATGCTAAACTAAGCGGGATTAGAATATACATAAGATACAGGAACTTCTGTGAAAATCCTCTGAGATAGTATTATCTTTTTGCTCATTGCAAATAAACCAGCTTGTCTTAGATGCTAACTAGGGCTTCCGAGATCGTTTTAAACAGCAGAAGATGCCAAATTTTCTCTTTATCTTGACTAATCTTGTCAAACGAAGTAGGATTAGAGCCATAACATGAACGAGATTCCCTGAAATTTTTGTAAGAAGGTAATTTACATCTATGCAATAGAAACGAATAATCTACTTTAAATGTCCTCTAGATGTTTCCAGATCTCTTTAGACAGCAGAAGGTGCTGCATTTCCCCTTTAGCTCGAGAAACCAAGCAGGATTAGATCCATCATACACACGAGCTTCTCTGAAAGTTCTCTGAGAAGGCTGCCTTCCTGTGTTTACTGGAAGTAAACCATCTTGTATTTTAGATGTCATCAAGGTGTTTCTAGGCCGTTTTAAACAGAAGAAAATATTTTCTCTCTCCTTAAGCTTGATTAGTTATATAAAACCTGTATTAGACGAACATCAGATTATGCTTCTGTGTGTTGTTTCTGATGACACTTGTCATTGAGAAGCTGAATGCCTAAAGAGCCATCGATTTAATCCGAAGTTTTTTTGTGCCTCTTGTTTTTTCAGCATGGCTATATAGGATCGAAACTACGAATTAGCTCCTCATACTTCAAAACCCTTTTTTTTCGGGGCTGACTTCATTCATACATTTAATTCACTTATCCCCAGATCATAATTTAGACCTAGATCCGAGAACGATCACTTTTGAATCAGAATCCCGAGTTAGTATTAATCCCGACTTGGAAGACTTTGTGACCAAGACAGATTTATACGTGCACCAGCCGCCACCATCACACATGAGGGTCTTAGGCCGGTGGGCTTCACAATCCAAGGGATGCTGTTTATGTGATTTCATTATTTTTAATTTTTGATTTAGTTAATTATTATATTTGTATGTCTATTCTTTGTATACTTGTTCATATGTAAAAATAAAACTTGTGCAAGCAGGCACCTCGCTCGCTCACCGTTAGCGGCAAAAAGTTTTATCACGTGCGCTCGTTGTCAGAAGCATATTTCTATTTTTCAAATATAAAATATTTAAAAAGAATACGATGTTTACGTTGTTCGCTCTTTAGTTAGTGGTATTTTTAAATATATAATGTTTACGTTGTTCGCTCTTTAGTTAGCGGTATTTTTCAATATTATATTCCGTGTTTCCTTGTATATATTGTGATCGTCGTCCATGTTTTGTATATATATATATATTTGTATGTGTGTAAAAATAGACAAGCAAAAGTAAAGAAGAAGTTTTCATTGGATTAAACACACACACACGCACACACACACACACACACACACACACACACACACACACACACACACACACACACACACACACACACACACACACACACACACACACAGCGCTATACTATATACCTGTAAACAGATGCGAATCCATTGCCCTACCAACCAGGTTACCCCGGGCCTTTTATGCTTCTAATTTGTATTATCATATGATAGTATATATAAGATTTATATAGATTTCTTTAACTTCCCACTGCTTGTTTTAAAATATACTGAATTTCCGTAATCTGGTTTTATTTTTCTCAGATTTATTTCTCTCTGAATGCATTTTCAATCTCACTCTCACCTGATATCAGATGAATGACTCTTTCTCTCTCTGCATATATATACATATATTAGCCGTTTTACTTTTTTTTGTTAAGCACTCTTGCAAGCAAAATGTTCATCAAAAGTAGTTAACAGATATACAGACCAATAAAAAAATTGAAAGAAAAGAATTGAAAGTTTGTGAGATGGGGATTTTACCGAAATTTAGCTACTCTGGGTTCCAGATTTTGCTGAAAGCTTTCGGGAAAGCACTTCGTAATTGAGGATGAAAGCTTCCTACTGGGTGTTTAGTTCTCGCCACTCTATTGGATACACAAAAAAGTGGAGACTTGGCTCCTCCCATCCATGGCAGGACATACCTCCTTCGGGAAGGGTTGTATCATGGATGGTGATGGCCTTTTGAACTCTACCACAGTTTCCACCTGCATTGCTGTGTCGGCGGTTCTGTCATTCATGTTTTTCCGTGTGCCTTCGTGGCAGGTCGAAGTAGGCTGTTTAAGGCTATTGAAATTTAGTTGAGAGGAGCGATTTTTTTCAGTGTTACTTTTACTAGTTTTTATAGCTTCATGTTGATCAGTTAAAGTTACAGAAATTAAATTCTTAGATGTGTAGGAAATTCAGGCATCTCAAAAGTTGAAATGAAATTTGCAGAGAGAAGAATCATTAATTTAGAGAGAAAGAAAGTTCAAAGAATAATTAATTTTAAGAAACGATACACTGAATTTATTACATTTACAAGTCAAAATGAGATTATATTGGGTCCTTATGTCTTTGACATTATTTTCGTACAAACAGTAATTGTATAATCGTAGGCAACTGATTCAATCTGATGAACTCAATATTTCATGTCGAATACTTTATACTTGAAATAATTAATCATCTCAATGAACAAAAAGACTAGGCTAGAATTACTGAAGAAATATAAAATCACTAGCTAAAACGATTAATATGGAAAGACGAAAAAGAATCAATGGAAACTTCAGAAAATCGACTTAATATACAAAGAAATTGGTGGGTTTTATGTAATGTTCCGGGAACATGGAAATTTTTCATTACATGGGAAAAGATTATATTTTTTCCCATCAATTAATATTTGAAGACAACCTCATAAATTATACCTCTATGAGTTTCTTAGAATGTATTTAAAATGCTATTTATTGTTATAGATTTTATTGCTATATTTTCTTATTAAGATGATAAATAGCTGAAAAAGTGCATTAATCAGTTCCTTTTCTTTTTCGTATTTTCTTTTCTTTTTTGGATTATATTACCCAAAATGACTAATCTCATAGGAAATTAATATATATATATGTATATATATATATATAACGAAACTTGGTAGATATAACTTGGTATATATAGAAACTTGGTATAAGATAAACGAAATTTGGTAGGCGTGTTTATATATCCAAAAGATGACGTCGATTCAAATTTCGCGCTACGCGCGTAAGTATGGCGCTATGAACATGCAAATAAAGTTTGCTTTAAATAAGCGCTGTAAGGTTCGTGATCGTTATTTACAGTTGAGATTTGACGTAGTAGGTTAATGTTAGTCAAGGATGCCTCTGAGAAGACGAAGAAGCTATTATCAACAGCTCACTGAGTTTGAACGAGGTCGTGTTGTAGGGCTACGCGAAGGTGGGTTTTCTTTCCGCGATATTGCTGAAAGACCTAGCAGGAATGTATCCACTGTGCATGAGTATTGGCGGCAGTGGTCAAGGGAAGGTACTGCCTCAAGAAGACCAGGTTCCGGGCGGCAACGTGGTACTACTGAGAGGGAAGACCGTCGTATTCGGCGTATGGCTGTGGCTAATCGTACTGCGTGTGCAGCTGAAATTCGAGCTGCAGTTGGCACCACAGTGACACAACGAACTGTTACAAATCGGTTACTTCAAAGACAGCTCCAAGCCAGACGCCCTGTACAGTGCATTCCACTGACTCCAAACCACTGCCGTTTGCGATGTGAGTGGTGTCAAGCTAGAGTTCATTGCAGGACGGAGTGGAGATCTGTTGTGTTTTCTGATGAAAGCCGGTTCTGCCTTGGTCGCAGTGATAGCCGTTTGTTGGTTAGAAGGAGGCCAGGTGAACGCCTGCTAGTGACCTGTCTGCGGCCTAGACACACAGCGCCTACTCCTGGAGTTATGGTTTGGGGAGCAGTTTCGTATGACAGCAGGAGCACTCTCGTGGTTATCCCACGCACCCTGACTGCAAATTTGTACGTCAGTCTAGGGATACAGCCTGTTGTGCTGCCATTCATGAACAGTATTCAATGGGGTGTTTTCCAACAGGATAACGCTCGCCCTCATACCGCTGCTGTAACCCAACATGCTCTTCAGAATGTCAACATGTTGCTTTGGCCTGCTAGATCACCAGATCTTTCTCCAATCGAGCACGTATGGGACATCATTGGACGACAACTCCAGCGTCATCCACAACCAGCATTAACCGTCCCTGCATTGACCGCCCAAGTGCAACAGGCATGGAACTCCATCCCACAAACTGATATCCGACACCTGTACGACACAATGCATGCACGTTTGCATGCTTGCATTCAAAATTCTGGCGGTTAAACCGGTTACTAATGTACCAACATTTCACATTTGAAATGGCTCTTCTCGCCAATGGCTCTACCTGTGATCTTGAAACTTTAATCAATTAAATATGTTACCTAGAAAAATGTATTCCTAAAATTTCATTACTGTATAATAATTTTTTCTTGGTGTTGGGATTTTTTTCCCCATCTGTGTATATATATATATCGCTGACTGATAAGTTTACATCATTTCTACAAACAATAACTGAAAAAAAAATGTGTTTAGTCATGTTCCTATAAGCGAATTTTTTTTCTTTATTTTAGATTAAGTAATATAATACTTAAGCAGATAATATTCATAACCGATTAAATAGCATTGGCACCATATATACAAAAAACAAGCACTAAAAACGATCTGCAATTTATTTTTTCTGGAGAAAATAAGAAAAAAAAAACGTTTCGTTGTTTTCTTTCTTTCTTTTCTTTTTTTTGAGATGTATAAGAAATTCAGATTTTCCTGCTATTAATTATTATTTTACAAAATTCTATGCAAAGAATACAATGGGAAAGTAATTTTTGTAACTTTTTTCTGTAATTCTTGACAAGTAATATTTACTGTCACTCCATAGAATTTGTTGATTCAGGCAAAATCGTGAAGGCTGTGAGTGCTCAGATTTTATATTCGGTATCTTTTTTGTGAATATTTTGTGTTTTACGATATAATTAAAAACATTGATTAAATTTCGAACTCCTATCTATCGACTAATTGAACCCAGAAGGTAATAAAGAGTTGCAATTTCAGCTGCAGGCTTACGTACCAATTTTCACTTATCTAATTTTTGCGCTTTTGAGTAATATTCACAAGCGGACTAGGTTACGTAGGATTGACATCCAGTCAATCCCTTGATATATTTGCTTTAAAATTTAATACTTATTTACATTTTAGATCTTATAACTGTGTATGTAAAAAACTGTGACTTTATATGAAGACTACGTAAAACTTACAGCCAGACAATTTCATGCCATAATTGGTTTAAAATGTGATCCACATTTACAATTTAGGCTTCAAAACAGTATTAGAAAAAAAAAACTTTGTATGCAAGTGCATGCATACTGAGCATTGGACTATGTAAAATTGACAGCTAGTAAATTTCTTGAAATATTTGGTTTAAAATTTGTTATATATTTACATTTTAGACCTTAGAACTGTGTATATAAGGAACTGTTTATAACTACATGAGTACTGAGTTACTAGGTTACATCTGACTTATAGCCGATCAATCTCTTGACATATTTGGCTTAAAATTCGATGCATATGTGCACTTTAGATCTTAGACACGATTAACAACTGCTCTTGTTTCTGTAAACTGAATTTTTTTCTTTCTCAAACAGATTACTGTTATTTTTTCCTTACCTTTACTTAATGTGGTTCGACGATAAAGAGTTCAGAAATTAGTCAATAAATGTTAATACTGTTTCTGTCATGTTAATACTACTTTTGGTCGTTTATTGTGTTAATGTTTATCCTGAAAACGCGCCCTCTAGTGGATATTTTGGAACTATTTTTTTTTTTTCAAATTCTGTGAGAGCTTTTAATGTATAGTCTATGTACCAAATTTAGTTGCAATCCGTTCATCCATTTGAGTTGTATTTATAGGGAAAGTTTAATTTTAACAGACCAGTAAATTTTCTGAAATTTATTTAGATATTTTCATTCAAATCGTCATAATTAAATCGGCCTTAAAGAAATAATCATGATATTCTCTTGCAAAATTAAAATTATTGATTGCCAACGACCCAAACGAAATAAATTAACTAATTGCGACCCAATATTCATCTTGTTTATTAAGAAATAAGTCATTTGTAATGACTGTCTTGTAAATTAAAATATCACAATTGTCTTTTGATTAATATGTCACCATCCGTAACCTTTTAGTGCTATAATGGGAATCATGCATCATTCGGAACGATTAAGGCAAGTAAACGCTGGTAATTAAAATTGATTACCTCCCTGAAGCATTTATCTGTGTAGAAGAGGATTTAAGCAAGTAAGTTTTAGTAACCTTTGGAATTTCAAAAGAAAGTGGCGTAAGTCATTTTTAATCAGAATGGACGTTGTCTTTAAGAGGGAAATAAAATTAACTGTATTGTGAATTAGAAATCTTCTACAAACAAAACGTTTTCTTATTCCTTTAATTATCAGTTAATTATCAGCACTGCGCAGTTAGAAAGTGCTTTATTATTCAAAAATGATTACTGAATATAGATTTAAATAAGAATGAAAATTCAATTTTCATAAATTGGATTACCGTTTATACGAAATGAATGACTGATATATGTAAGGCCTTGATGATCTGGTGGTAAGGTCTGAAACGGAGGGCTTAATGTTCGGGACCCATTTCCACCGAAGAACTGTCATATAAGCGTTTATGGTGTGTATTAAATTCGTCGAGACAAAACGTCCCTCAGACTGTTTTATTGAAATTTTGAGAGGGGATGCCAGATTAAATGTCGTCCTAGTCATTCATTCAAAATTGCGAGGTCCGTGTCAAAAATAATCCTAGTCTTTAAAATGGAAAGTTAATATAACTGAACTGAATAATGATATACAGTCGAATCCGGTTAATTGGACCACCGGATAATCGGACCTAATCTTAAAGAACCAAAACAAATCCTATGTATATAAGCATATTATTATTCGCTTATCTGAACCAAAATTCCGTTTAAACGGACCAAAGAACGTGGCAGGGAAGATGAAAAAGAAGCCACAAGTCGCCTGTGTACAGCAGGAAGTCCGAAAGGGAAAAGAACCAGTGGGAGATGGGCAAGCTCTTTGTTTCTTAGAACGGGCAGCTCGGTAGTAAGTTCTTCAAACGTTGACTTGAATTTGATAAGAACTTTTTTTTATTGTGCTTCGCATGCTGAGTATCGTGTGGATCGTTTCGAAGAATTTGTTTGTAAATTTATTTTTCAATGAATAAAGTTTCATAGGCAACAGTAGTTCTTGTTTGTATGTTCGCCATACGCGTGTGCCGCACAATAAAGGTCATAATGACATTTTAATATGTTACGTATAGCACGTCTCGTCTTGTAACATAGGGCATGTTCGTGTAGTTGGACCAGCCGGTTATTAGGACCAAAATGATCGCGTCCCGATGTGGTCCGATTAACCGGAATCGACTGTATTTATATATGAATATGATTTTTAATGACAATTCTTTTATCATGAGCATATTTAAATATTTGAAAAACGGCGAACTTTACTGTGTTTCGTATGGCCTTTGTTATGATCATATTACAAACAAGTAACATAACGCCATATTGAGCCCCTAGAGCCTATAACACTGTCTTCTAACCTGCTGAATGGGTATAAGATAAAAAGAAAAAAAAAGCATATTTTAGAATTCTGTCGGAGTTGCATCGTTGCATCGAAACCCTTTATCTTGGCAAGATCCTTGTTACAACAAATCATATTCACTAATATAAAGACCTCTTCAAGACCACTCAATAGCTAAGATCAAAATGTTACTCGTCGAAATCGGCTGAAATTATTTCCTCATAATGTGATACCATACAGCACCGACAAACTACGCTCTAACGAAGGAAATCAAATCCACATGACCCAGGTGGAAACTACAGATTTCTGATTCGATAATGTTTATATATTAATACATGTTGTATAGATGTTTACAATGTTATTCAATTTTGCTGTTCAATTTTTTAATTCATTTCTTCAATTAGTAATCTCTATATAGCTTACCCACAGTTAACGGTCTCAACAATGTTAAGAGGTTGTGTCTGTTAGTAGTATTTATTTGCAAGTTTAATGTAAATGTTTATGTTTTGTACCTTCCAAAACTCAGAATTATTTGCCAGGGGAATAGTTATATACAACTTGGGAAGGACAAGATCTTTGTACTTGGATTCTCTTTGTCAGTCTGTCATCAGCATTTCTCTATAAGGTCTCAACCCATTGTTACCATCTGTTTTTAGGTATTCTTGTTCCCTTAACTTATTTATTACTTCACCAAAATGTTAAATATAGCCGTGCAGGATGCGACACCGATGGAATTCTATGTGAAGATCCTGTGAAGAGTGAATTTTTCTTTTTCTCCTTCCATCTGCTGCTCATCCAACTGGCTAGATAGATAACTCAGTGTTATGCAGTGGGGGCTCAAGATCGCGCTATGTTATGTTAGACATATTTAGTTTTTCTACAAAGTAATAAGTAATTATTAAGCGAAAAATTAAGGGAATAACAACACCCAAAAACAAAAGGCGAAAATGGCTTGATCTTACATGGAGACGCTGATAATTATATAAATTGTCTACATTTTTGAAGCCCTACCTGTGGATAAACTGAATAAAAATAATTAATTGAAGATAAAATAAAAAATAAAAGATAAATAAAAAAAATTAATAATTAATACTATAAACATCTAAACGACATATATAAGAACTATGTATTAGAATAGAAATGTAACTTAAATCTTGATTACTTCTGAATGATACCTCAGATTTAACTTTTGTATGATGTTTGAAGACTCAACTTCTACATAATGGACGAAAGAAATTTTAAAACTATTTCTATGCTTTTTATATTACGACTTGTTGGAATCTTAAGATATTTTGTTAAGCCTTAAATTACAGATGAATACGAATTTTCTTTTTCATCTAGAGAGACAGATTATAAGAATCCAAATCTTATTAATCTTTAAAATAATAAGTGGGTAGAATCAAATCCGTTTAATCTTGAAATTACAAATGGACCAAATTTCATGTAAATATCTTTTCATCTTTTAGATCAAGAATGGATGAAATATCCAGATATTTTTTTAAACCTTTAGAGTAAGGGTGGCTGAAATCTCTCAGCAACTTTTAAACATTGGAATAACTTCAATTATTAAGCAAAAGGAAAATACCCCATAACCTCTGTTGAAAATGGAAAATAAAAAGTGGTTACCTACTGTCAGAAAGGTTGCTCCAGTGAAATTTCCCATTATAGTCTTTCTTTATAAAGTTATGTTTCATTTACGTAGTGACACAAAGAACTAAGTTGTAAAATAATTTGTATATTAATAATTGACAATTAACTCTTTATTATAAAGATGTCTTAATTGTTTAGAAGTATTATAATTTGTGGCATTCGTAAGCAAAGAGGAAAATTTATATTTTTAAGAAGAGGATGTCATTAAATACCCTTCTGTTTCATTTGATAGGCAGATAAAATTAATGCCCCATTTTCTTCATTCAGAAGTCAGCTTTGCATTATTGACAATGTACATGGTAGCATTATTGACAATGTAAATCTATAATTGAATTTCCCCTATAAACAGCATCATACAACGCAAACTGATGAACGGATTGCTACGAAATTTAGTGTATTGACCATATAGATGCGTTCACGAAATGTTTGAAAACAACAACAACAATAATTGGTTCCAGAATGTCCACCACAAGGTACAATTTCTGGAAAAACATTAAATATAACACAATAAACGATCGAAAGGGAATACAGATACAATATTAACAATCCAGAGCAAGAATTTTGAGCAATAAAAATGTAAAAAAAATGTAATCATTAGCGAAACTTAAATACTTAAAAAATGGCGACCTTCACTTACACTTTGCACTTACTACATTTTTAATGTGACAGTTGTAAAAGGCCCTCGAGTGCATTCAAATCAATTTGTTACAAGTTATTTTAAATGTCCTTGTATAGAGTAATAAGCTTTGGAAATAAAACAGAAATGTGCTATTTCATTTCTTTTGTCTCGGGCTATAAAGAAATACTAAAGAATGGATGATTAAGTGAAATAGCAAGAAATTGAAATTCCGTAAGGAATAATGCCTAACTCGGTTTAAGATTGTTTTTAAAGTATTACCATTTCATTGCAAGCTCTCGTTTGTCATCTTATTAATACATTATAAGCATCATTTATACTACACGCTTTTTGTTCTGATGTTGAGTTGTTAAATTATATTACTAAGCCGAGAAACTATTTGACAATTGTATTTTACAATTTTGTTTTGACGCTCAGCAACTAAAAAATATTAGTAAATTCAGAAATTATTTGGCGTCTGGATTAGAAGAATGATATAAAAAATAAGTTTACTTTTTCAGATTCTGGACTTATTACTCTCTGTTCAAAAGAACAACTCCTCAGTGGAAGTCTCTTAGTGAATCTTTTACTTTTTGGAAAGTTATTGCAATCTTGAACTAAAAATGTATTCGATATTAAGGAAGGAAATATTATCTATATTTGTTGTTAGATCATTATTGACACTTAAAAATAACAATAACACTTTCGAAATTTGATTTGATGACTGCTTATGTTGAAATATTTGGCGGTTGTTAAAGCTATTTCAAGTAATAACTGATGGAAGTTTTCAATGGGATATCAGAATAAGAAATTACTCCATTACATATTCATAATAAGATGGTAGAAGTTCCCTCACCCGTGTCTTACCTGTGATCTGG
Organism: Argiope trifasciata; assembly: GCA_026543055.1. Lineage (NCBI taxonomy): Eukaryota > Metazoa > Arthropoda > Arachnida > Araneae > Araneidae > Argiope > Argiope trifasciata. Next base: position 102,072 of record JAPMOQ010039027.1, read on the forward strand.
AAGCCTTGGGCTGGAGCCCTGACTGGAGCATGGTTATTCTCTACCCTGTTTTCTATCTGTCAGGTGTGTGAAAGAGTCCCTCTGTAAAAGGGATTTTGAGAGGCGAATGTTTTTTTCATCTTAATATGAGCTAGATGTCAGACTTCTGCCATCGGATGCTCAGGGGGTTTTGCCCTCAGAAACTACTGCACACCCAACTTAAACAGCTGACAAAATAGAATTCATTTATTTATTTTTCCAGTAACCAAACAACATAATTTTTACAGTGAGTCATATTAGACCTAAAATTTTTTCTAGTTATTAGATAATATTAAAAATTAAAATTTACATGATCAATTATACATTATTTTTTAGAGTTTCCTATGAAGCTCTATTTTTTTCAAATGATTTATCCTATTCTGAATAATTGTAATAATTTGACCTTAATTCCTCATTCAAATCTTTTTTTAATTTTTAAAGGATATAATGATATATCATTACTCATAAATACATTGTATTTGCTTTTCGAAGTAATATTTCAAATTTCCTATTCACTTATCTGTTGTGCTCTTAAATTCAAAAAGGCTGAAAAAAATCTAAATACTCATTTCAATAATCATTTAGATTGCAGTCTGTTGCAGTCTTCGAACAATGTTTAAAGATAAAAAGATATTAATTTGAAGAAGATATTAATTTAGAATTTTCCAATCTGTGGTCATTTTAAAATATCAAATACAAAACTGCATTTATCATCGATGTTAAGTCTTTCAATGGATTCAACTTATTGGGCAAATTTATAACAATTCGCCTTTCATCTTGGATGTAATAGAGAAGAAACAGAAAAGCAATATTTGTAGAAATTCGCAAAGTTCATTTTTAAAATGAAAGTTAGAGTAATTTTTTGTTCAAAAAAATGGTTGAAAACCTATTATATAATATACAGGGTATTCCAAAATTAATACAAGATTTGAATTTGCCGTCATTCGTACAGAAGAGTATTGCAACCCAATTAAAAAATTTGATAGCTGATAGTTTCGTGTTAGTAAAAATGGAGCGTAACAAGGTGTGTGTCAACAAACCCAAAAGCATGCGGGGAAAGGAAGGACGGCATCAACGAAATTCAGCAATATTTGTGCAAAATAGTAATGGAAAATGTCTGCAAAAAAGTGAGTATGTACCAGCAAAGTCATGGGGGGCATTTGCCCAATGTGTTATTCCATACAAAACCCGATCCTGCACACTTTACGATTCAATAAAGATACAAAAAGTTTTAAAAACTATATTTTTTATTTAATTTAAATCTTGAATTTAATCGTTAACCTTCAAACAGAGCTCTTAAAGATGAAATGTGTTAATGTGTTCAAATTTACCTAAAGTGCGCTTGATTTCCTTGAACACAGAGCTCTGTAGACATTATTTACCTCTAGAGGAAGAAGTTTTTTGAAGAATTCTTCTGTATTGGTAGTGAACAAGTCAAAGATTTTTCTCCCATACCAATGTTATGGAAAGATAAATGAACATGAGTTTTAGATAAAAATTAATCTACAGGATTGTCCATGCTGGTACAACAATTATTAAGAAAATTGTTTTTTTTGAGTGAAAAAATATTGTACATTGGCTACAATTAATATGAACTAGTTTTTACGTGTATATTATAAGCTGTCCCTAAACTATAAGCTGTTAAATGGCTTTTTCAAAATGGTTTCCAACACTGTACGGTATGAAAGTTGGAAAATTCATACCTTGAATTAATTTTTGGATGCCCTTTATTATTCATTGATCATTGATGGCAATTTCTTTCCATAGAATTGATCTCTTCATCCATTTAAATATTGGGCTTATTCTAAGGTAACCAAACTGACGTCTGTGCTTTCGAACTTTATCCAAGCCTTATTCCACTCTCATTCAGCTTTCAACTCTAATACAATCACATCAATTTCGAATGTAAACTCTTTTTATAGAATTCATTTTATAGCCCTTTTTTTATGTCTTCTCAAATAAAAATCTTATTGTACCATTTGAATCTCCAAACAACTATTTTTACTCTAAATCTAAAAGAATCCCCCCCTTTCGACTTGCTTCACTTCTAAAGAAAATCGAGTTGTTCTTGTCGTGAGTGGAAATTACATAAAACGCTGCTCTTGCACGTGACATGTAATGGCGCCTTTAAGCAGCGCCTGTATGCAAATAAGACAGGCATGCAAACAACAAATCCACCTCAAGAGCTGCACGTCGCAGATTAGGCGAACAATTTATTTGCGGTTCGGTATCCACCTTGGAACACTGATTTAATTTGCGTCTGTCTACCTACCCTGAGTCACGTTCCTTGGTCTCTGGGGGCATGAAAAAGATATTGTAATTTGCTGTTCTTTCTTCTTATTTCTGCCTCATGTTTGGTCTTCTTCAGAGGAAAACATTGTTATTTTTTGTGCGTAATTTGATCTTATTTTTGTTAGTGGGTGTGGAGTGCATTTAATGTGCTTATATAAAATGTTGGGATGATTTTTTTTATGCGGCATAATTCCGGAAACCTTTGAACTTTAATGGAATTAATGTTTTATGACGTGATGCATGTCAAGTGATCACTCTTTTAAATTTCAGCTTGGAATCCATTACTCAATTTGCATTTTCTCTCTTTGAACATTGTGGCGCAGAACAGAATATGATACTGTGCAATTTGGGCAATTCACATGGCATATGTCGCAATGTTCGACATGTTTCTATTATACCACGCATTTTAATGTCATATATCCTATTTTATATAGCACTAGCAAGTACTCGGTGCGTTGCTGCTGCAGAAGAAATAATTTAGGAAATATTATTGGATATTTAAAACAACTGTCTTGTTTAATTAAGAATAATAATCATAAATGAATATATTCATTGGAGTTGAGTAATATGCGTTTCTCGCATACTTTATATTAAAGGTGTCATCCCTGAGAATGCCTTACATGCACTGGCGTACAATAGTTATTAAATATTAATTTTTGGCATGAATTTAACATTTTGACTGAATCTTTCATACAATTCTTGGTGAGTTTTTTGACGGATCTTTGGTATAAGGTCAGTGCTATCCACTATCATGTCAAAAATCTCACACCAGATTTGAAATGCGTAAATCATTGTTTTTTTGGAGCTATCGTATTTTCACGCTTCTTAAAGTGGAGACTGGCAGACGGTCAAATCAATATTGTATTTGGCTCAAAATTTGACAGATATTTACACTAAAGATGTGATATCATTGTGCCGAATTGTATTTATCTCTTTTCTTTTCGTGATTATCGTTTTATCTTATTTGGATATCTGGACTTTTTCTAATCAGAATTGACTGAAAATTTGACAGAAATCTCTAATTTCATGTCAAGACCATATATCGAATTTCACCCTTTTAGCTCAAAAACTTTCAGAGTTATCTTTATAACAGGTAGCAGGACATATTTCTAAAATGGAGTTTTTGTATTCAGGGAGGTCTAAATCATACAGATTCGACAATTTTTTTAACGATTATTATGCTTTCTCTATACTATGAATACTAGAAAATGAAAAGAATAAATTTATTTAATTCGAATTAACGACAATAGAGAGACGCATATAAATAATTCTATGGATCAATCAAAGTGGTAAGTAAAAGAATTATCCCACCTTTTTTTAAAAAAAGGTGGGATAATTTCGGTAAAAGAGGCGTTTTTTTTTGTTTGCAAGAAAATGGTGATGCCTCAGTAAAAATGATTTTATGTGTTGGAGAATGCAAAGAGTGAAACTATTGCTGCCTTGCACCGTATATTAATTTCATTGAAAGCTCAACAAAGAGATGAATCATTATAAACACGTTTACAGATGTTACAATAAGTCGCAGTTTGTATATGAAAAGTTAAACGTGGGGATTCTCACATATTAGAAGAAAAGTTTGGGCTTTTGTGCTACATGGTAAGTGCTTTAAGGACTATGTAGGGTAATCTTCAAACTTATTTGTGCCCCAATAATATCAGTTATTAGAAGCCAGTTATTTCATAGGAAATGAACTCGCTATTCCATGCTCCTCGAATGACAAATGGAACTTGTATTAGATGTATAAAATAAAACTGTTATGCTTTCTCTATTCATCAATGTTTCAAATGTGACTCTTATCTATTGTAGTTCATAAGAAATAAATATTTTAAATTCTACTCTTTTTTTTTGAATAACTCTGTATATGCAAGTTTTAAATTTAAAAAAATCGGATTGCAAATATTTTTTTATTTATTTAAACGATGGAATCCTGGTTATCTTCTACAATTTCTGGCTGTATACTTTTATGGCAAAATATGAAAGTCTATTTCATTTTTCATTAATTTTTCATTCATTCATTCTCTGTTGCGTGCGTCAGAGATAGGGTTGAGTGAAATTGTATAAATTTGATACTTTATATCAGGCGCCCAAAAGTATAAGGCACACAAAATTGATACAGACTGAGAAGTTCAGTTATTTGTCATCAGTTTTTTGGATTCAATTGATACCTATTGCTCCTGAATCGGCGAAGTTATTATACTATTTTGTTTTGAAAGTACATGCTTCTTCAACAATAATTATTTTCCTTTACGTTGCACATAACCATCAAGAAGCAAGCCTTCACCTATATTCATAATATTAACAAAGTCTTTATTTTCTTCTTCTCAACTACTCTGTACTGACTTTTAAAATTAAAACCACCGGCGAGTCATTATCAGTACCTTTAAGAAGTTAAATCCCAGTTTAGAATCCCATTATAATCAGTATTCTTTACCAGTATATGTAAACTGCGAAATTAGATGGCCACTAAGATTCTGGGGCTCAATCCAATGGGAAAGAAATAGGCTACCGATTGTAACTTTACAAATATCAGGCACAACATTAGATGAAATTATCATGTACTAAAATATCTAATACAATCAAGTATCAATGTGAACCTGATTCTGCAAAACTGAGAAGCTACTCAGCTCTAATAGGTAATTTAAGATGAACTGTAGGGCATCTTACAGTAAAATAAACATCAGTAGAGAGGAACGTGTAAAACATGCATATACAATAAAGTGTACCTCACTGGTTGTGATAGTGTTTCAAAGTATATGGTAGGGAATGAATTACAGCATGGATATTGTATATATGTTGCGGTAAAGGTAGTAAATAGGTGATTATAATGGGGATTTCATAAACTAACCGGTAAATTTAATAAATATGAAATAATTTATCATATTTACCAAATTTAGTGTTGATTATATATAATCAACGGTAATTCTATATAATCATCGAATTTATTACTTTTACTGTAATATACACAACCAATGAAGTTCCATCTGGACAATTACTACGTATGTTGAAAAATTTTAATTTTCCTCCTATATTTTACCAAAAATTTCTTCCTTATCGAAATACAAAAAGATGGTATGTACAAAATTTATTTTTATAAGAAAGTTAGAATAACTTATAATTTGTGAAAGAAATTTGATTTTGAATTTTCCTATATATATTTCGATTTTTCGAAATTTTAATTAGAATTCGGTTGAATTAAAATTGCTTCTTCACTTTTTCTCTCGCCCTCTCTCACTCTTTCTCTCTCTCTCTATATATAATATATATATAAAATATACATAAAAAAACAAAATATTATTTTACATTGTATAGCTTTTTAATAAATATATTTAAAATTTTTAACAGCAATTTTAATAGTAAGTTATTAATTTATATTGAAGGTAAGTATAATTCCGTTTTATTTAATTAAAGGTTGATAATTAGTTGTACAGAAAGAAATTTATATAACTGAAAAACGTATTTATTAAAACTTTTTAAATAATATAAAAAAAGTTTTGTGCAATGGCAAGCTCTAAAGTAAGGTGGAAAATAGTAAAAAACTTGAACTCCATTCCATTCCCTTTAAGTGTCCATAACAGCTTTTTTTATAATTTCAATTAATTCTTCTAGGTTCTACGAAACATGTTTGCTAAATTTTATTTAATTGTCAAGGAACGTTTCTTTGTGTGTGGTTTAAACAACAACAACAACAAAATTCAATTTTATATAAATACAGACTTTGGCATTTTTCTCTTATAATTTGCGAAAATATTATTACTCAACATGGATCTTTACCTCATTACAAAATTTTAACTTTTTAATTCAATAGTACCAATTTATTTGTTGTTTAAGTCTTTCGCAAATTCTGGAATTTTTTTCAAATGTATCCTTTGCCTACTTTTCAGCAAATGGACCAAAAGATTCATTTTTGGAATGAAAATCAACAGTTTTTTCATTGCTTTTTATCAATATTTAATTTTTTGAAATGAAATTCAAAGTAAGGAAGGGAGACTTGGCTAATTGATTATGTAGTTTTTATGAAGAATTAAAGCGAGAACACTATAGAACAAAAGAAAACATGCTATTTGAATTAAATTTTCTTAGTATTTCAGTTCTTAAAAGGACTATGATATCATGGAATTCGATTTCATTAAAGATGTATCTGTATTATAAACAAAACTCATATAAAGCTTTTTCAAGCTAAGCATAAGAGATTTAATTGAAACTACACACATGGCTGGTAAGCTTTGAACGAACCTTCCAACAAAGTTCTTAAAGATGAAATGTGTTAATATGTTCAAATTTACCTAAAGTGCGCTTGATTTCCTCGAACACAGAGCTCTGTAGACATTATTTACCTGTAGAGGAAGAAGCTTTTTTGAAGAATTCTTCTGTATTGGTAAACAAGTCAAAGATTTTTCTCCCATACCAATGCTATGGAAAGATAAATGAACATTAGTTTTAGATTAAGATTAATCTACAGGGTTGTCCATGCTGGTACAAAAATTATTATGAAAATTGTTTTTTGGGTGAAAAAATACTGTACATTGGCTACAATTAATATGAACTAGTTTTTACAATAAAGAACCAGTTTAAATTATTAGTTTTGAGATAAAAGATTATATAAACTTTACAATAAGAATTCGAAATTTTGCATTTATTTGGTATTTATTTTCTTAATATTTTCCTCTTTAATGTAATAAAAAATTGAAAATTGGAAATATATTATTAACATTAGATTTAGAAAAAAGAAAAATGCATTATCATTATTACATTTTAAAAAAGGGAAAATATATTAACACAATCAGATTAAATAAAAATACTTCCTTAAATTTGATATTTGGTCTATATTTTTTTTTTCTTAAAATTTTCCTCTGTAATGTGATAAAAAAATGCAAATTAGAAATATATTATCATCATTAGATGTAAAAAAATGGAAAATATATTATCATCATTAGATGTAAAAAAAATGGAAAATATATTGTCATCATTAGATTAAATAAAAAAATACTTCCTTAAATTTGATATTTTTCTTCATTTTGAATTGAAGATTGAATTAAAAAATATTTGCATGTGTAATAAAAATATATATGTTCAAGAGGCAGAAAATATATAATGTTTTAATTATACAATTTTATTTCTCCTTTCTTCATTCATATGATTGGTTTGTAAGCCAATCTTGAGAATTATTATTTTAATAAAATTTTTTATCTTTCATAAAAATAAGAAATTTAACTTCCTTTTAAAAAGAAGTTATAATAATTTGTATTAAAACTTGAAAAAATAAAAATTTTATGATAGATGCAGTCTTTAATTATATGTTTTTTGCTTTTCTTAAATTTTTGATATATTATTAAAAAAGATGAAAAATTTTAAATTTGGTTCTCCATAAATTTTCACATAGATTTTTGCCACAATTTTTATTTTTTACAGTCATTACTTTCTAATAATTTTTTTTTCATTCAAGATTTTTTTTAAAATAATTTCCTTTAAAGAATGAACAAATGTGCAAACAAAAATGAACACATAATTAAATGCTACTTCTATAAAGAAATCTCAATAATTTATTAAAAAATCTTATTTTTTTGCTTCATTATTAATAATCTTTTCTAAAAATGATTTTTATAACTTTAGAAGTATTCATGCATGCGATCGAACATTTGGTTCTCGATAAATTTTCACATAGATTTTTGTCACAATTTTTATTTTTTACAGTCATTACTTCCTAATAATTTTTTTTTCATTCAAGGTTTTTTAAAAATAATTTCCTTTAAAGAATGAACAAATGTGCAAACGAAAATGAACACATAATTAAATGCTACTTCTATAAAGAAATATCAATAATTAATTAAAAAATCTTATTTTTTTGTTTTATTATTAATAATCTTTTCTACAAAAGATTATTATAACTTTAAAAGTATTCATGCATGCGATCGAATATTTGATTTCTTGCCAATTTCAACAGGATATTTTATTGGCGGGGTAATGAATTGTAAAACTACGTCAAAGCATATTTTATTCCCTTTCAGATGTCAAAAATGAAAAGGATATATTTGTCTATATATGTAAACAAAAAATACAAATAATATAAGTAATAAAAATAAATAAAAAAAGCTTTAAAGGAAAATAAAAAAAAGACAAATTATGTGTATACAAATATGATTGCAGAAAAAGAATTTAATTTGCTCTATAATTAGCCATTCTTCAAAGAAATACTCATTTATCTTTTAAACTTAATTAAATATCTATGAACAAACTCTCGGAGGATAGATTGGGTGATAATATAAAAAAAAATGTTACAAAGTAAAGAAAAGCAATGCAACACGAGTTAATTTGTAAATTTTAATTAAATTTAATTTTCCTTTTATAAGTGTCACAGCTGTTATTCATTCTTAATTATCATGATACCGTTCTAACAAACCGGCAATTTCAAACTTTTTTCTCCTTTAAATGATATGGTGTTGTTGTTTAATGATACTAATTAAAGATATTTAATATGCTCCATTTCGTTGAAAATTAAGTACTTTTTGTTTGTAAGAAAATAAAGTTCATTTCTAAATATCATTATTGTTAATGCTTGATTTTGATGTTAAGCACTTGTAATTTTTTGCTTTATAGTAATTAGTGTTTCTACAGCGTATTGAAATGAACATTGATCATTATAAATATAGAAAATTTTATTTTTGTATGTGCAAAGATCGACCAGAAAGTTATGACCAATTCACTAGAACTTAGCTGTTGTAAGTACTAGAAAACTGAAATTTTAATGTGTGGATATGTAAAGGCCGATCAAAAAGTATTCTGTAGCTTTATGGCAATTAGCCCAGGAAAACTGAAATACTGATTTATAGATGTATACAAAGAATAAGGAATGGCCAAAACAACACTCAGAATCTGCTACAACTTGTCTGTGGTAAGCATCAGAAAACTAAAATTTTGATGTGTGGACTTGTAAAGGTGCATCAAAAAGCTCTATTGCTTATTGATGGCAATTATCACAAGAAAATTGAGTTACTGATTTGTAGATATATGCTAAGAATTGCCAAAATAATACCCACAATTCACTGCAACTTAGAGGGGACAGGCATAGGAAAACAGAAATTTTGGTGTGTGGATGTTCGAAGGTTGATTGGAAAGGTCATAAGATTGCTTATAATCATCAGTAACTTGACGGTTATAAGTACAGGAAAACTAAAATTTTGTAAGTAGAAGTGTTAATTTTTAAATAACACATATGTATCCATTTTTATTTCCAGTTGATGTTAGTAAGTTACTATGCACGCCACATTTTCTGGAATGATTTAATACTCTAAGTTGATTTTGAATTCAAAATATTCGTGTCAAAAACAGTCTCAACTTGTAAAATATCTCAACGGTGTGATCTCGCTGATTTTTGAGAATCTTAAAATTTAACGAACTGAAATTTTAAAAGAAAAAAAAAGAAGAAAAAAAAAAACTGTTTATCCTTGGATCGACTAAGCTGCAATGATTACTAACAAAATAGGAAAGGCGTAATGATGATAAAGATGACCGGTGTGCCATGAGCCAGATACAGGTATAATGTCAAATACATTATATTTGACATTTTACAATTTTTGATCATGTATTTAATACACAATGAAATTTTTTTTCATAATAATGTCTATTTTTCTAAATATAATAAAGAATAATTATTATAACTAAATATTTATTCAATGGTACCCTGGTGAGAACAGATTTAAATAATGACATGACTTTAAAATTATACTTCTCCGAAGTTCCATTAGATGTTTTCTGGATTTACGTTAAAAAAGAATATCCTCACATTTCCAACAAAGCAATCTTAACATTACTTCCATTTTCGACAACATATTTATGTGAGCAAAGTTTTCAACTCTTGTATTAATTAAAAATGATAAGCGGTCATATTTAAAAGATCTTGACCAAGAACTTCGGGTCGCGGTGTTAAATATTGAGCCAAATATAAAACTTCTGTGTTCATTGAAACAAGCGCAGGTATCACATTAATAATTATTATGATTGCGTTGAAATAAATATGTTACGGTTTTATGTATGTATACCTTTCAAATAAAAAACAAACATTTATTGTAAAGTTTGAGTATCAATGAATACCTATCTACTTTAGCTTCTGGTGTGCCGCAGAATTCTAGAAAGAAATAAGGTGCGTCGTAGGTGAGAAAAGGTTGCGGAGCACTGGCCTACACGACGATTCAGGAAATTGACCAACTGGGTGGGAGGCTGTTGATTCTATCATTCCCTATACAATCTGGATCTAGTATTGTTAGTTTTCGCTCTGCTTGAAATACAAAGAGCTTTTAGAAAGTCGAAGTAGTTTCACAATGGGAAAAACTTACTGCGCATGTGAAAAAGTTAACAATGACCAGCCAAAAGCATCTTAAGAACATGCATTTGTGAGATAGAAATAAAAATGGTTATAGAGCATTAAAGAAAATCCATCCTATAGTGTAGGAAAAAAATTAAAAACTATGAAAATTTCACTTTCATTTTTCTATAACTAATCTATAATAGATCGTGTGTTACACTTTTATTACACATCACCGCAGTGTGGATTATGCATTAGAATGCATGATTAGCAATTTAATTGCTATCATGAGGTTATTACATAAATGTTAGAAACCTGAATATGTATTTTGGACACTTGTTTTTACAACCGATCGTGAATGAAAAAATTTAGAACAGAGACTCTTATAAAATGGTCTATCTGTTAACAAAATTTAATTCAAAATCCAAGCATTTATTGTTAGGTCAGCAACTTTTATTTATTCAAGTTGCATTGACGTTACTGGCGTATTGTTTTGTCGATACCTATGAGAAAGTAAAGACTAAAAAGCGGTTATCTCCTTTTTCTAATTTTATTCAAAATTTGATACGAATCTACACTTTTAATTATAAATAAGCTTATCAAACATGACGTTCTTTGTTCTTTTCGATGTGTAGTTATCATGGTTGCTCATATTCTGACAACACGACATACTTTCTTTGAATAGATTTCTTTCAAAATTTGATAGAAATCGCTAAATTTTGTATAAAGACCATGTACCGAATTTAGTCGTTTTTTCATCAATCTTTAAAAAAAATTCCTCGACAGACAAAATATTAAAGTGTGTCTTTCAGATTCAAGGTGATCTGAAGCATGGAGTTTCTTTAAACTCTTGATTTCCAATTTTTTGATGATACTTTTAATAATACTTTATATTTTATAGGAATACTATATATTAGACAAACAAACAAGTAAAAAAAAGTTCTCTTCTGCGAATTAAGTTTTTGGACTTATGATATGTGTTTCACTTTTGTATTATAAAACAATCTAAAGCTGACTTGAACTAATATTCCTCGGGGCTCTCATTGAAATAATACAAACCATCTAAATGGTATTCATAGTTTAATACCTTGGCCAAATTTAATTGTAGAAAAAGGAAGTTGTTTGTTTCAAATGAGTCAATAATGTTTTACTAAGTATAAGAAATAGGCATTAAAAATGTATAAAAATTTATATGCCATGTTTTGAATAGTAATAGATTTATTGACTTACAAAACACGAAATATAAATTTTTAGGCTATTTAAAGCATTTTTCAAAACAGACCTGATAATCTAAAACAATTTAGAAATTGTTATGATTATTATGAATACAAGATTACAATGAATATATATCTGTCTATCATAGATGCTTCCTTTAATTCTTTTTTATACTATACAATACTAAAAAAAACATAAAATCTAAATTTTAGGCTATTTAAAGCATTTTTCAAAAGAAACATTATTATCTCTAATGATTTATATATTAGCTGTTTGCCCAAGATTGGAATGAGTATATGTATTGTAGATGCTTTATACAATTCTTTTATAATAAGTATGACTGTGATAACAAAAAAATAATCTTCTATTAATTATTTCTTGAAAAAAGGCAAATTATAACTGTATCTTGATAAATAATCACCATAAAACATTAAAAATAATCATCATCAAAAACTTATATTTAAAAATAAACATTATACTTCATCACAATTAGAGACAATTCAATTTTTATCTATTGTAACAAGTTCAATATCATTAATTAGTACCATTAAATAAATTTCCATTATCATTTCGCAAAAAAGGCGTAATTATTGGTTTGTTAGAACAATATATTGATACTTAAGAAAAGCATAAATGCTAGTTGTCGCACTATTATTAAGAAAAATTAAATTTAATTAAAGTTTACGAATTAATTTGTGTTTCAGTTTTGCCATTTAGAAAGCAACAATTTTTTAATCAACACTTCATTCCATCCTTAGAGAATTTGTTCATACATACTTAATTAAATTAAAAAGATAAATGCTTATTCCTTTGAAGAAAAGTGCAATTATACGGCTAATTATAGCAAATTATTTCTTTTTTTTGTGCAATCGAGTTTCGGAAAGAAATAATCACTTTTATTAAAGATTTTTTTGCTTTAAAAAGTTTTCTCTTTTCAGTTCTATTTGTATGTAGTAGAAATATTTCCCTTTGAATTTGAGGTATTAAATTTTTTTTTTCCAAAGAATTTTTTTTTTCACGTCAAATATTCTGTCGAAACCGGTAAGCAATTAAATGTTCTTTCACAAGTTTAGACTAATTTAAACTTCTGAAAAAGTTCGTCTGTGAAAAAGATTATTAATAAGAAATATCAAAAGTAAGAGAAAAGTATAGGATTTTAATAACTTGGCGAGATTTCGGTAATGAATGGGTCTCTAATTCTAGGTTGTTTTTTCCCCTCATTTTTTTTTAACCAAAAAGAAGGAAAAAATCTTTTCGAAGGTAATGAATGTGAGTGATAAAAACAATAACAAAATCTATACGAAAGGGGTTTTGGCGAGTAAAATTAATTTTTTTAAATCTTACTTTAATAATATAAGAAAAACCACAAATGGGAAAAAATGACATGAAATTAAAGACTGCAGTGATACGAAAAAGTTTAAAGTTTTTCAACCTTTAATAAAAATCACCCGGATAATTTTTCAAAAAGAAAGTTAAATTTTTTTACGTAAGATAAGAAATACCAAAAAAGGGAAAATTATTAGGATTTACTTATTAATCAATGGAATAAAGAAAGAAAAATGGGTAGAAAAGTTGTATAATTAATTTTTTTCTTTTGAATGTTTTTTAGCTTGTATTACACATCCAGTTATTTCTATTCCCTTTTAATTTAGTATTATATTTAATGAAGGAATTTCCCTTTAACACGGTACGATTTATTAGGTTTTTGCAATTTCAAAGATTTCTGAAATTTATATTAAAAAGGCTATTGGTAAAAAATGGTGGCACGTGAGTTATTTAATTTATAATTTTCCCTTTTATGAAATATTCCTTATTTTATTAATTTAAAAAGTTTTCTTTAATAAACTGAAAATTAAAATTGTTTGCATTAATCATCTATCATTAAAATATACAATGAATTAATATATACATTATGCACCTAATGGATCTTTAAAAGGTTTTATTATTAATTTTTTTAAATATAAATTTATTGGTAAGACTATTACAATTTTGAAGAATATGCACAATGCATTTTTTTATTTAGTTTATCACATTTCTTTTGGGCGAAAAAGCATATATTTCTTTTGCTGTATTTTAATAAGCTATTCATTATAAATAATTAATTTTATATATTGTTGTTGTTGTTTCTTATGACACTTGTCTTAGGACAAGCCCGCCAATGAAGTCAGCGATTTTAGCCAGGAGTGCATCTTTTGTTTTTCAGCAGCGTCATCTAGGGCCAAGAATACTTCTTAGCTACTCATGTGTCACAGCCCTCTTTATGAGGCATTCATGCATTTAATTCACTCAACCACAGTTCGTAATTTAGACCTGCATCAAAAAACTATCACCTTTAATCCAGTACCTCCAATAGTATTGTCTAGACTGGTAAGATTTTATGGCCACAACTCATTTATACGCGTCCAGCCCACACACGAAAACTCTTCATCTGGCGGGGCTCGAACTCACATTTTGTACACTTTCAGTAACTTAAAAAAAAACTGTGACTGAATTAAATACTGAACTTTTTTTAAATTAACTGAACTAAGAAAAACTGCTACTCATAAAATATTTTTTATATTATATAATAAGAATTATTTATATAATACTAATTATTTGTCTCATTATTCATTAAAACTTAAGGATGTGTTTATGAAGTTTAAATTGGCTGCGATATTTTTCTAACCAAAGTTGCATCACTATATGGAGTTAAGAAATTTTACTTAAGAAATTGTCCCATATTTATTGAATTCTTTCGCAGATATATACTTTTCAGCATATTTATTTTCTTTAAATATGTATACCAGAATAATTTTACTACTTTTAAACCCAGCAGCTTCCCATTGATGGATAATTTAAGAAACTTTGAAAATTAAGAGTAAATATTTAACTTTCACGCTGACTTAATATTAAAGACTACATTGAATGAGGAAAGGGAGAGCAGAAACCTGATGTCATTTTTCCATTTGCAACAATTCTTTTTTAAGTAGCTTCTTTAATATCAAAGCATCTCTGCTTCGAGTAGGTAGACAAAAAATATGTTCACCCAAATTTATATACCGAATTATTGGTTGATTAATGTTAGAATTCTGATTTAAAAAACTATTTTTATTTATTCGTTTTGAAATATCTGAAAAATGCATTCAAAATATTTTCATTTATCTTTTATTGCATTTTAAGCCTAATAGTTGCTTATTATTGGGGTAGATAGGCTTTTTGGTAATAAATCCACATTTGTAGATAGTCTATTTGGTGATAAATCCTTATTGTGTAATATTATTGGAAGGAGTAAGCTATTTCTTAACAAACCGACTTTTTGCCTTATACACAGATGAATCTCGCCGGGGTCGGGAGTACATCAGAAATGATGATGAAAAGGTTCCGGTATGGTATATAGTTCTCTGGTATGTACAAAAGTATTGGGCATCGGCTATCTTCTACTGATGCGTTTCCCCCGGGAAGAATTGTTCCGTAGCTGGTGTGATCCTTAGGACTCAACCATGATGCCCTCCATTGTCGCTGTCTCTGTAATTCGGCGATTCTGATATTGCTTTATGGCCTCATGCTGGAAGGCGTAGTCAGTTATGATATGGTTATTCATAGATGATGTTAATTATGCCAATCGAAGTAATTACATCTAATACTGCTATTGCAATAAACCAATGAGCGTATTATTTCTTCGATATTCTCGAACCTTTTGACAATGTAGAGAACCTTCTTATTAATTTTCTTATAAATGTCGGCATTCTCTAAAAACATATCATGGAAATAAAGCCCGGAAACCCTCTAGGTTTTCCTCAAATATAGAAAAACAAGTCCCTTCTTTCCAGCCCGACTTCTGCGTGTTGGGATTCAATGTGATATTTTATAATACTTTATTTTGTATGCAATTTATAAATGATTCTGACCATCCTTTTTTTTGGTCTATTGAGTCGGAAGATTTGGAAGATAGACAGTTTTAGCATACCGATTTCAATGATATAAATAATTACGTTTTTCAACAATCGCATCAACATACTAATAAACAGGCAGAAACATAGCCCTAACATTGTCATATTTTGACGAATAAACCAAGACTCGCCAATATGTAACTTTCGTCGTCACATTTACAATTAATCAGTATTTATAATATATTAATATCTAATAAATTATCCTATCTGGAATTTTTTTCACATTCTCAGGGATATTGAAATTTATTTTAAAAGAGCCTGGTTAAAATATTGATGTTAATCTGCAATTTAATGTTAGGAACACATACCAAATTTCATACGTTAGCCTATTTTTTTAGTTATTGTTTATAAAGACAAGAAAGCAACAGAATTTTAGCCATAATAGCAAAGTTGTACTTTTCGGCCTCACGAAACGATGAATTCCTCACAATCCATCAGAAAATCAAATTTGTATTTTAATACAAGACTGCATAAGTAAGAAGTAAAACTTCTTCCATTAGCAAAATGTATGAGTCGATGTATTCAAAATATTGTTTGATGAAGCGAATAAAGAGTAAAATAATGAGGTTATTACAGCAATGTTGTTTGACATTTTATTATGGTAGGAAGCATGCCAGAATGAAAAATTGTTTAAAGAAAACGGGTAACAAAAAACATGGTAACCAAGTTTATTATTCTCAAATTAAATTGCAAGTTACATATGCTTATAAATTTAATCGTGCATGGGAAATTATCTTATCTGAAATATTTAAAATCTAGATTTATTCTTCTTTTTATTTATGGGGAAGATATCAAATAGAAAAACTAAAGGTGTATATATATAGTTTTATATATAGTAAGAGTATACAGCTTTATATGAATTAATGCGAGATTTCTCAAAAATTAGCTACAATTTTTAAACACGCTCATTAAATTCGGTTAATCTTGTCCTATGTTTAAATATTACATGCAAAAAAAGTATACAGGGTTTGAAAAGCCCTCAAAGATAGCGTAAAAAGGGAATAAAAATATGAAGGTAGAGAAATAGAATTAGAAGACTGAAATCTGCATAAAATCGCAATGCGAATAAAAATATTTCCATTCGCAAGAGGAAAAAATGATAACATACTGGATTTTAAACAAATTTTGAATAAGAGTTTGAACAATCCATTCCAATTATTTCAAATGGATGATATATTATTAAATAATTATGATCCGTTTTTCATATTTCCTATTCACAATCATTTCTTTTCAAAATAAAACCATGTCGAAGAAAAATAAATATAATCTTTTGTTCTAGAATTATTCAAAAAGAAATTTACAAAAAAATTCGAAAAATACAAAAGCAAAAGAGTTATACATTTAGTAGTATTATTATTGACAAAGCATTTTTGAGCGCACAAACAAAAAACTAAATCTGCTCATAAAGCTATTAAGGTCATCCAATCGTTTCAGACAAGACACAAAGTCTGAAGGAGGAGAATTTAGCGAGACAAATTCCACTTTGTCTGAGAGTATGAAAATACATTTCATCTTTTTTCAACCCAAATCGACAATGTATATTATCTTTATGACAGAACAATGTTCCGTCTACGAAAGTACATATGTAAAGCAAATCCGTCTTCATAACTGTCCAAGTAGTGACATAAAAACTATGAATTGAAAAGAAATGCAAGAGTTGGTTTGTTTTTAGACGCATCTAAAGAATAATACCGTTCAATAATGGGTATAAAAGAAGGACTTATTTTCTTGCTCACACTGTCATTTTTCTTGAACTGATGTAGGATACAATTTGTATTCAGAAAAATGAAAGCTTGATCTAAAATAGTAAATGAATCAATGATTTTATGGTACTAGCTACTTAAGATATTTTATGATAAGAAATAAATCTTTCAAAGATGAATCTCGTTGAAATTCAAATAACTGAAAGGCTTATCAAACATATTTATCTATCATTGATAATAATGATGATGATAATGATAAATGATATCTAGCTATATCTAAATATAAAAAAAAATTTCTCATTAAGATTTTTATAATTTTTTTCCCTCAAAATGATCTGCACCATAAAGATTATAGCTCATTTTTCTTTTTCAACTAATTAAATGGTTAGTCTTTATAGTAGTTAAAATTTAGCTTTTTCTTAACCAAAATAAGTTAGCTTTCCGTGGTTTTCAAAAAAAAAAAATTATTTAAATCATTGTATGATTTTTTCCCACTAAACTATGGGATTTCAATACTATTTTATGTAATTAATGATCTCATTTCAATTAAAATTAAAGTTGCCGGTACAAACAATGTTTTATGCCTTCTAATATTTTATTCAAAAATAATTTTACCTTAATTAAATCGCAAATAAAAAAAGGATTTATTTATGAATTCGTTGGTGTTCTTTGAATGTTAAATAGTATGAACGCTTTTCGCTCAGAGGATTTTACGCCATATAATATTTTATGCAGAAATAATTTTGCATTAATAACATCACAAATAAAAAAGGGGGTTATTTATGAAGCTTGGGCTTCCTTTGAAAGTTAAATATTATAAACACTTTTGGCTAAGAGGATTTTACACCAGATAATATTTTATGCAAAAATATTCTTATTTTAATAACATCACAGAAAATGACCTTATTTATGAAGGTGCTAGTACGTTTTGTATGCTAAATATTACGAGCATTTTCGGCACTGAGGGTTTTAAGCCATATAATATTTTACATATTTTTTACTTTAATAATATTATAAAGAAATAAAAGTGCTTATCTATGAGCATCTTGATGCCCTTTGAATGTTAAATAATATAAAACTTTTCGCTTATAGGACTTTAAGCAATGTAATATTTTGTGCAAAAAATATTTTTACATCATTGGCATCGCAATTATGAAAACTTTTTAAAAACTAATTGGAGTTTTGGCTAGGAAATTAGCGACAAAATGGATAATTCTCAACACTTTATTTTTATGATCCATCCAATATGAACAGAGATAGACCAGATTCACCCGGATTGATCTGGAAGCTTTCAGTTCCACCTACCGGGAACTATAAAAGGTAGGCACTCTTGCGCTGGGAGAGTCGCCAACAGAGTAGTCAGTAATAGCAGTGGTCTTGAATTGGTCGTCGTGAATAGGACGTTGTGAAATAATGAGTCTGCTGCGAAAGCGAGAAGAGAGTGTAATTTTCAGTCGTCTAAAGTTCAGTACTGTCTATGTCGTGAAACCTTAGAGCAAAGCTCCTAGAATACCCTCTCCTGTTGGAAACTGTCTGACCACCTTGTGTACTGTGGACGTTGTCACTGCTGGATTTCTACATGTGGGCTGTCTACTGTAGAGTGCTGCTGTGCTGCCCTGTGTTCGTCTCGGCTGTAAACATTTGTCATCTTGGGGCTCTCCTGTCTTGGTGTAAATATTTTTTTTATCTTTGTGTTGCCCTGTCCTCGTGTAAATAAATGTCGCCGTTGTTTTTCTACTAGACGACTTTTTATTTTTCTCCCACCATACACCTACTACACATAAGCAAACCCGACGGACTGGAAATTTTGCAAAAGTATGAACTAACCTAAAGGAATTGGAATTTATGGTAACACAGTGCCAGGAAAAATATGAAGATCCATTTAATCTGTATTCTAACTTTTGAGATATTGTAATTTATTTTTACAATTCACGTGTAAATTACACAGATATTAAGCGGAAGTTTTTATTTTTAGCTTTCCACAATGGAAGAAAATCGAGGTACTAAATATTTGATGAAACAATAATAAAAATTTTAAATTTCTTTATAACTAAGAAAAAAGAAGCTGTTGAAAATTAAGGGAAGAACTTGTTTTGAAAATACCACAGTTAAATTATATGATAAAAAAAGACAATTTAAAAATTTTATTAGAATAATTTTGTGTAGCATTATTTTCAAGTGATATCACTTGAAAATCGTTTTTAATTTTTTGTTAATCAAATTTTAGTAAATAGCCCATTTCCAGGCACTAAAATATTCCAAATATGCATTTAAAACTTTGATATAGTCAAGCATAACTTAAAAAGTCTATCCAAAACACACCAGTTATTGTTTAATGCTATCTACCCGACAAAAATAACAACTCATAACCTGTTAATTACGAATATTCAAACTCTTCCTTTTATGATAGTTTCTTTGAAAACTCATTAATTACTAATTATTACCTATTGCTCAATATAACAAGACAAGATTTAAAACAGTTTTGTAGAAAGCCCATTTATTAACAATTATTAGTCATTGCCCACTATAACGAAGCGAGTCTTCGCTCAACCTTTCAGAACTCCCTGTCAAGTTGCTGTACTATCTCGCTTCATTCGTCGCTAGTTGGGTGGAACGGGACAACTCGTCCCCCCTCCCAATCCCACCGTTAGCCTAGTGTGATATATTATGTGATACCTTGTCTCACATGCTGTCCAATAAGGAGAGTCTCTTGGGTCAGATTATTCAGGGTGTCCTCGTCAGGCTTTGGCGACAATGAATTAGAAAGCCTCTGTCTTTGAAAAGCTCCACTAGACAGAATGAAATGCTTGGCTTTATCACTCTTAGCTTGCGTTTCTGGTATGTCAAGTGTAATCTGTCAGGAAGTGGATCAGGGGGGTGGGGTTCGAAAGTTTGGGTATTGTTGTAGAAGTTTTACCTCCAGAAGGATGTAGATTATTAAATGTCTGATTCACGTTTTTTCCCCTCTACTTTCTCTTAAAAAGTACCGATGTATACATGTTTATCAAAACACATTTCTTTTTTTTGTACTAATAATAAATTAAAAAAATTTCGCTTTTCAAATTTTGATTTAAAATTCATTATTATACATAAAATGATTCTTGTAATCCATTTTTCCAGATTAAGTTATCAGATGTCACTATTTGTATGTAATCAAAATTTAATGAAAATAATTTATAAATTAATAGTTAAGTTTTAAAAGCTCTAAATTAGAATATTATCATCAAAAATGTACAATCCATGATATTTCAAATCTCTGCACATAAAGAAATAATTGCAAAAGCAGGTATCGAAGTCATTTTCCCTAATATGAAACAAAAAAAATGTTTCTCTTATTATTTCATACGATGCAAAGTGAGATACATTTAAATGCAAGATTACCTAAATTATCTTAATGTCATTTCTCTCAATTATTTGATTTTTATGTCATTATATTCACTTGTTGTAACACAATTTTCTTGGCCACATTAATCTAGAGGTAAAATTTCAATATTGTTATCGATGAGTTAAAAATTTAAAATCGGATTCCGTAAAATTTTTGTAAATGTCTGCGTCCTTAATGCACATTAAATCTGATCAATTGTGTCAAATGCCTTCTTTTCCTTTGGTGAAGTACAAAAGTTAAGGGAGATGGGTGACAACTAAAGTGTCATCAAGGGTTACCTCAAGGATTAAACATAAATTACACATATGTCCAACTATAGCTATCATGAAGCTTCCAGATGAGTTGCTAATATAATCAAATGAAATTAAACCTAACACTGATCGGCAGTTGATTCAAAATCATATGCATTTTCCTTAGTATGATCCAGACTTACAGAATTTTCGTCTGTCTCACCAACTGTGTAGCTTCAGAATGTAAATATAAAAAGTAAAGACTTTTCTGAAACTATCGTGTTTCATTTGAACGTATCATTGCTTTACTTTTTCACTATATGTGCATAAAATGATTTTATTCTCAAATTGAAAGTAACTTAAAATGAACTCGTTCATATATAATATAATTCGATGTTTTTACTATTCGCTATACAAATGTTTTGTAAATATATCTTCCCCATGTTAATAATAAGCCTTTTAATAGACAATTAAACGCTGAAAGAACTAAAGTTTGATCATATGGGCCTAGTCCAGTATTAATTCTCGATTTTTTTACAATATTCTTTTAGTCAATGTTCTTAAGTTAATCTAATAATTTATTCTTAAGGTTTCAATATGATTTACATATATTTTTATTTCGTCAAATTATTAGTTTATTATTTCATATCTTTCACTTGGCTTTGTGTCAAACATAATTGAATAAGCCTTTACTTAATAGTTAATGTTTCTCGACAGTGAGTTTACGATGTGCAAGCTTCCACTGTTTCAAAAACTCTTAAAAGGGGCATTTAAAAATTTTATTAAAAAAAATTCTAATCATGTGTTTAGTAATTAAATTCTTTGAATTTTCTGCTATCTTATTTCCAATAAACAGGAAGCAATAAAAATTCAAATAATCTAAGCATTTTATCCAGATACATTTTCCGAGCTTAAAATATTCTAAATAACTTTCTAAAGCTAATGTTTGACCATATGACCTAAACCAGCATTAGTTTAAAATTTGAATTTTTTTTTTTTTAAAGTCAACATTCTGATGTTATTCTAACAATACATTTTAAGGTTTCAATATGATTTACATATATTTTTTATTGTCTGCAAATTATTAATTTATCATTTTATATGTTTCATCGGTTTATTGTCAAACATCATTTAATAATTATTTACTTTATAGATAATGTTTCTTGATACTAAGCTTACGGTTTAAAAGCTTCTTCTGTTCCATAACCTCTGTAAAAAGAGCTCTTAATTGAAAAAAAATTCTTATCATATTCAGCAATAAATACTTCGAATCTTCTGCTATCTTATTTTTAAATCAATAAAACACTATAATTTTTTTCCATTTTTCAGAGCATAAAATCTAAATAACTTTCTAAAGATCAACATTTATGCTTCTTTTAAAGTCAGTTTTAAGAATTCTTAGAACAAGCTTTTTAGAAAACTTAATTCAGTTATATTTAATTTCCTCACATTTTATTTTTTCTTATATACAATACATAGAAAAACAAAGTCAACTTATAAAATTCTATTTGCACATACACATTTTTTCTTTCTGCCTGAAAAATGTTCCAAACTTTCCAAAAAACTTTGCACTTGTGTTTTATAAAATCAGTGTGGAGCCATAAGCCATCTTGCAGTTGAAATTACTCCAATCACAGACTTGTAGAAGCATATACAGGAATGCTCCAAACATTTTATGCTGCGTAGGCATCTCCACTTAGCAAACCTCCTTTCCTTTGAAGATTGACCCATCTAACCCTGCTGTCACTCATTTAAATGCATTAACTCCGGGCCTGCCTGTAAAGTTGCTTTCCGTAACAAGCGTCTAGATGCTTTTAGCCTTCCAATAATACCCAAAGGCAGGGGTCCCTCCTGCTGATCTGATTGCCTGTCAAGATTGATTGTGATGCGATAGGTGGTCGGACTATCTCTTCTTGCGACCAATCCGGTTGCCGCCATGATCCGGTTTTGGTTTCGGTTCACTCGAAATTGGGCTTATGAAAGAGGACGGGGGTTGACGTGTCTCTCCCAATTAATGTCTTCGGCCGGAAGTTTGTTCTGGAGGAATAGGGCAGCCGATAATAATTTAGGAAGGAAATCGTATGTACCATCCTCTGCGTCCTACATAGTGAGTTATCAAATATGGTGAGTTGATGAAAGATGGGCGGATAAGTTTGTGTAAGGGTAGAGGTTGTGTGCTTGGAATTACATCGAAGAGAGACGTCGAGTAATTGATTTAGTATTTTTTATTGGTGTGCATTAAATAAAACGGAATTCTTTATTCTTTTTGTGTAATACAACGAGATTTATTTGTTGTATGATACTGTACATATTGTATTAATAATATAAATGCATATTTATATTGTTGATAAATGTTGTCTGATATATTCCTTCATATTTTATTTCACTTTTAGATTATTTCCTTTGTGTGTAGATATATATAAAGAAAATATAAAATTGATAACGATTTCTATTTAACAACATATTTTAAAATGTAAGGCGAGTTCACTTGTGGCTCTCAAATATTCTAATTACAACTCAAATTTAAAATTTAAATTTGTAGATAAAGCGGAAAAGCAGACATAGAATTTAACGAATGAGAAATAATTCTCTCCTTCCCTTCATTTCATTATTTAGAATCCATTACATTATATATATATATAATATACGATGTATGTAATAATATTCTAAACTCTTAATTTAATCCAAATAATTTTTTAAAGGTTTATCTTAATTTAGCCCATAGTAATTTCATTCTTTTATTTCCTGATCCAATTCCACTCTCTTTATTTAATTGATTTAAAAGAAGCTTTATAAAATTGTTGAATCGAATAAAAGCACCAACACATTCACACGCTCCATGTGAAGGGAAAAATACCGCTGACTGGACAAATTCTTTTAAAGATCCCTATGTTTCCTTTGCTTTTTCACTGACATGTGATGGAAATCCCTAGTGAAATATCACAGTATATAAGACAAGGATAATTAATTTCTCCCTCTTTTTACGCCTTTTCTTACCTAATCTGCTGCTGTGAGCGGACGTGTTTTATCGGCTTCTTCTCGTTAGTAAAACATGCCTTGCATCTCGGGAGAAAGAATAAAACGAACTTTAAAATTTCAATGGGTCTTCCTGCCTTCGAAATTGCCCTCTGCTTCAAGAAATGTTAAGGCATTGCAGCAACAGATGTGGATAGATTGAACATTTTAAATTGTGTCTCTGTATTATATTTTATGGTACTGAAAAATACAATTCCCTAATTGAAAAGCCGATTTAATTGTAAGCTATATCAATCTATAAAAGTAAACTATATCATCAACAAAATATCGCTTCATTTTCATCTCCTCTGTTGAAATATCTTTTTATTTTCATTCATTTGAAAATAACTCATTTGAAAACTTGATTCAAATTTCTAAACCAATCAGTGTGTCTATAAGATCGAATTTTACACTTTAAAAATATTTACTAATTAATCAGATAAATGGTATCTATATTGATTAAATAAAGACATATTTCTCTAATGTCTAAATTAAATGCAAAGCAAAATAGTTTTATGATAATTGTTCAACAACATCAGTTGAGAATTTCTGTTCCTTTTGTAGTATTGCTTGACTACATTTAATACTTTCTCTTCTTCAGTTTTTTTTAAATCATTTTTTGTTAATATGATTAAGAGCGTAATGGATGCATTAGCTAAAAACACATCAGCTTTTAATTTTTAAGCCATTTATCAATTCATCCTGTTATTATGTTTGATCAGTACTTTCCATTATACAAGATTCACAAGTATATATCTGTTTTTCATTAGAAGTATTAAGTTCATGGGAACGAAATTTGTGAAAAATATCCGTTGATAATAAAAGAAAGATAATAATTTTTTCATTCATTGCAGCTTTTTTCGGGAAGTATTTAATTATCTTGATTCAATTATTGGATTTTCTATTAAGTTAAAATGTTATAAAAATTTTTGTGTTAACATAACGCCTTACTAAACGCAATGAGTTTAGGTAAAACATTTTTTTAATAATTATTTTATCATGTGAGAACATGATGTTGTTTTGCTTTGAGGTTTTGAAGCCCCAAAACGCATAGGAAACAAATTTTTGATTTATCGCTTTTGAGGCATCAATTTTTTGCTTTTAGGGTTAGTAGAGAATAACGCAGAAAGTTGTCAGATTATCACCAACTAAAGTTACAACTTAATTTCTAAATTATTCATTCTCCGAATTTTAAAAGAATTGTCTTAATTAATTAAAGTTATTAACCAGTTTAAACCAGTTTGAAACAATCATGAGACAATCAGATTACAAATCCGTCGATATTTAAAAAAACGATGGGTTTTTTCATCTCAAAATCGATAGAGCACTAAAACTTTGTCAATTAGAAAGATTGAAAATGAAAGTTTAAAAAAATTACATACACACACATAGAGATAAAAACGTGAAGTCTCGTGATTGTTTCAAACCGGTTTAAACTGGTTAACGACTTTAATTAATTAAGACAAATAATGGCTTAAATATAATAACGTTCTCTCACTTGATAACTTGTCATTTGCGATAGTAGATTTCATTTTTTAATAACTTTTTTTTCAAAAAAATTTTAAAAGATGATTTTTCTAATATTTATAGGGAAATATTTTAATATTTATTGGGATATTATTTTCTGGAAGTTAGTATTTTATTTGCCGTTTTAACGGGTAAAAACAATTTGATACCTGCGGTGGAAAGATTGATTAAATAATGTTTCCGGTTTTGAATTCAAATGTAACAATTAAAAGGTATTTTTTATAAATTTTAAAATCTGCGTCTAAACGATTCTCAGTAATTCATTTTAATTCAAGAAATGTTGCCACAA
The DNA here is from genome assembly GCA_026543055.1 of Argiope trifasciata. NCBI lineage: Eukaryota > Metazoa > Arthropoda > Arachnida > Araneae > Araneidae > Argiope > Argiope trifasciata. Next base: position 127,974 of record JAPMOQ010039027.1, read on the forward strand.
TGAAATAAAATTGATATCTCTACATTATTAAATTTTTAATTTGGTGTAAAAATTGTGTTTGTGCGATTATATGCCCTGAAGTTATTGAAAAAAATTAAACACTTCGATTAATTTTTATTTTATTATAAATCTTATTAACATTTTTAACTATGCACTTTTCAAAACATAATTGTTAAATATGACAAAACTTGCTTCTATGGTCTGCCTTGTTGAGCGTTTTGTACGGTTTTTGTATTTTACAATTTATATGTCAATTTTATGACTGTAATATCTCAGACAGGGATACATGGAGTTCTTTCTAGAACTCCTACAAAATGACTCCGCGTCTAGACTACTTTATGTCTATCATAGCGTCTCTCACCGTCCAGCTGTTCTCCTCTTCACTTCTTATCCTTTTAGGACAGACATAACGGCTTCATGGTGGCTAGCGGAATGACAATTACATTAACCTTTTATCAGATTTATATTTTGAAACCATCCTCACGCAGGATTTTAATGCAGCTGTTAACTATACGTTTTTTCAACAGAAATTTAATCTTTCTGTCTTCATTTATTAGAAAATCATTCATTTTAAAAATTGCTTCGACATTCTAAGATAAGATATCATCTTGACTTTTAAAAATTTAAGTTGATTTCTTATCTTATTGGACCGACAATCAGTATTTGCAGTGACTAAGTAAAAACTGAAAAAATCCCAATACAAATTATTCAGAAAGTAATTTCCAAAATTGGCAAAACTTTTTTCTATGATGTGCCTCGCTTTGAACAGTTTTTGTATTTTGTAATTTACATGCCAATTTTATTACGTTAAAAATTTGTTCAGATTTTTTAATCCATCCTAGCGAAAGATTTAAATACAGTTGTTAACTATTGAAATTGCCTTATCATCGATATAATTGCTATTGATCGTAAATATAAGGAATGTTCAAACGAAAAGGTATGAAACCGCGTCACTACGTAACAGTTAACACATTCGTTTATGCGCTATGGGAGAGCATATCGTGACATCTAGGGCTACGATTGGAGTCTCCGGCGTAGATCGGAGCGTGCGCAGATGAGAGCAAAAGCATTTATAAAGAGAGTTGTTCAATTGACGTGACTTGTTGAATTACTCTAGCATAGAAGAAGCATGAATTCCGATGTATACTGTGAGGGACTACATAGGTACATCAAGAACGAAAGACATGGACTAATCACGGAGGGTGGTGTTCTGTTCCATGATAACTCATGTTCACACTTCTCCAGTACCACACATGCGGGACTAGCCAAGTTCAAGTGGGAGCCACTCGCCCATCCGACCTACAACCCAGACATGTCGCCCTGCGATGTTCATGTATTTGTTCTCCTGAAAAACATCTGAAAGGGAAGTTTTTCAATTCAAGGAAGCTGGGAAGGACTGGGTCTCGTCATGATCACAAGAACTCTGAGAACAAGGAATCTTTCGATTCGTTAATCAAAGGGCTTGTTTTGCTCAGGCCTATGGGATGTATTTTTACTAAAGTATCCATTTATACCTACAGTGTCGTTTCGTACACCTAATACCCTTATAGGTACAAATTTAAACACCCTTGTAGGTATAAATGGATATAAGGGCAATTTTTAGTTCAATCAAGTGAATAAAAATAGATCTGCTGTCGATCAAGTGGATATAATTGGTCTTTATCAAAAGAATACGGAGTTTTTAGAGTAAAATTATTTGTTGTAATGAATATATAGAACTACGGGAAATCTATAGTGAATGTTGTAATATTATAGAATAATAAAATTATTTTATTATAAAATTGTTCATATATTTACCATGCAAGAATAAATAATATATATAAAAAGATGCTTAATTATATTCGCTAATAAGTGAAGATTACTTTAATTATTATCTGCGAACTGCATTAAATTCGATACATGAATTATTGTTTTGTTTATAGTGAATATAAATTTTTTTTCTACAGTGGAAGACTTTTTTTTTTTTTGAATTTTTAAAGTGAAATATTAAATTCTATATAACTCCATATAATGGATGCAAATATTTTAAGTCGCATAATTTTTTTCGTGATAATTTTTTAGATAGAGAATTAACATAAGAAATCAAATTTTTAGAACAGAGTTTCCTAATTTTTTGTGTGTGTGTGGTTTTTATCTTATAAGAGATCTTACAAAACATTTTTTTTTCTAACTTACCAAAAGATTTTTTTAAAATTATTATTTTGAAAGCGACAAATTCGTATTTTGAATGCTGAAGCAATCTAAGTTGTGTTGTTTAATAGTACTCAGAGTTTTGTACTTTTTTCATTCAGCAATAGTTTTTTGATATATAATTGAAGACAGATAAAAAATGGTACACAAAGGTGGATTAATTATTTAAATTATGATATTTTGACTTTTCAAAATTTATAGAATTAAATATTAAAAAAAAATCATTGAAAATCTTTAAATTTTTGTAGTAATTATTTTATAATTTAAATAATCAATAAATTGTTAAAAATTAATGTGGATGTAATTTATTTTACCTTTGAAAATGGTACCAGTTATGAGATTTCAAAGTAAAGACATAAATGCTTTTTTTCCTAAAGATAATTGGAGTTTTTTTCCGTGAGTTTTTATTTATTTTTTTAATCTAAACATCATACTTTACTATTCATTCGATTAAAATTTAACTATTAATCCCAAAATAAAGAACAACAAAAACGATTTAAAAACAATATTTCAATGTCAATCAATTTTAAGTTTTAAAAGCAGAAAATATCCTTTATACTTTTTTTATACATTTGAAGCTCTATGCATCAAAAAATGAATCTCCTTTATTCTTTTTTTGATCATCACATTATATTGCAGGGGAACAGAGCAAAGGTTATTATTATCCTCGAATGTTGTGAAAAATGGAACTTTTATCGAGAAAAGGAATAAAAAATAGGACTAGCTTGTCATAAATATTTTTTAAGCCTTATCTTCCGCTTTTGTAGCACTCGATCGCCATTTGTCAAGTGGAAGGAGCTGAGATCTTTCACATCGGATTTCGAACGTCGATTCTAGGAAAAGTCATACGAGGCATTCTATTGCCGCTTGTGGAGAAATACAGGACAGGTGAAGAGTGCTGTGAAGGGGAGAATTTTTGTAGTATGAAATATGATGGAGTTTCTACAGCATATGATTGATTGCTCAAGGCAAAAGCAAATATTAGATAAATATAATGCAACTGGTTTTTCAGAATCAAAAATCTAAATTCAAAATACATATTCCAACTTTGCAGGAGTGTTAAAAGAAAGAAACACAAAGTAAAATCTTGCTGTTCTTTGGAATTCAGTAAGAGCAGTTTAAAATTTTGATTTAACGAAATTCTAAGTATTCAGTGCGAGTTCCTCCAGAAATTCGAAGGATATTATGATAGTACGATAACTCAACCTGCATGTTTTATGGTATGTTGTGATGTTTTGCTCGTATATAGGAGCTCCTGAATTCATATGCCAAATTTTATGGGTAGGTAAAATACATATAAAGACTTCTTTTTTAAATAGAAAAATGGTGTCGGAAATTAACAGAGGAGGTGGAACATGCAAGAGTCATATTACTAACTCTCCGACACGCCCGAAGACACACAGATAATACATACTGAATGACCAGATCGTCACAATAGAAACATAGGCAGGAACTGGGGTTGAGTCCTAAAAACTATCGCCGACCACGGTACAATTCTTTCCGAAGGAAATATGTTCTGTCATTGATGAGAGGAGTTCGACCTCCATCTATTTATGCAGCTTTAAGGCTGGCGAGTTCCAAACACCTTGTTGAAAGCATCTAATCCTCATTTTGAGATGTCTCCCAGGGGGGAAGGGGATTGCGAGTGCAAATAAATGCAAACAAGACAAATAAAAATATAGTGCATATCAGATTTCCAGACTCTGATAAAAACTTCATTGCAAAATAGCAAATTATGGATCTCTCAAGGTAAAAACAAATATAAGAGAACTGTAATATAACTGCTATTTTCAAAATCAAAAAGCAAAATTCAAACACAGTAAGAAATATTCAAACTCTATAGGAGTGTTAAAAGAAAGCAAAAGAAAGTGCAAACTTACTGTTCATCGGAATTAAATAAGATCAGATTAAAATTTTGATTTAAAGAAATGATCTAAGTTCAGTGCGAGTCTCTTCAGAAATCCGAAAGATATTATGATGGTGCGATAACTCAACCTTCATATTTTATGGTCTATTGTGACGTTTCATTTGTATACAGGTGTGTCTGAATTCATGAGCCAAACTTTAAAGGCAGGTAAAATACATATAAAGAAGCATTTGTTATTGCGATGTGATGTCGAAAATGAAAAGTGTTGGTGGAAAAAGTAAGTGTAAGGAAGGCGGGAAAATATAGTATCTATCTGACTTCCAATTACTTTGATAAAAATTTCATTGCAAAATTTTTAGTTGCTGCTGCAATCATTCGTGGTACATCTGGCATCTTCAAAAGAGAGTATACGCTAATTACTTGCTAGATTTTATAAGGCCTTTATCGATACTGGTGGGGGCACATTAGTGTATCACTGAAATATTATACAAGCAAATAGCTTTTCCTTCACTTCCTGAGCATTTTTTGTAGAACTAAACATGGTATGTGCAAAAATCAACCGAAATTCTTCACCAATTTCAGAATTTCGCCTCTCAAATACAAATAAATCTTATATTAAGACTCATCGTGTGCCACTCTTACTCAATGAAAGCCTAATCAGCAACTTATTGATGGCTGATTCAGCGAGGCACACTTTCATTAAGTCATAACAAATTACTGACGCCAAGTAGACAAATATAACGTCAAAACGCCAAAAACATCCTAATTGTAGTCATTAAGTCAAAATGTTCTCAATGTACAGAATTTATAACATTATGAACCATTTGTAATAGAACAGTTTCTTAATATCTATATATTTGACGATTTAAATTATTGATCAGGCTGGCAAAGAACGCAGCTAGAGTGACAGCATAGTTTATAATGTGTTTTCTTGCAGACTTATCAATGAGAAAAATACTTCTCTAACTAGATGAGGAGTAATTTCTGTTTACACAGACAAATTTTATATAGCTAGAGGATAATTTATAAGTTTTTATTTAGTTTAATCTTATTTAAGTCTCATTTAAAATCATACGAACGTTATTTTGAGTCAGCTATAGTTGACCAAGCCTTGGTGAGATGATGAAAATTACAGTTGCATCTCTGTTTGCCTCTTTTCAAAATTTCTGCAACTCAGTATAAAAACACTCATTTCATTTAATTCCTATAGATTTGATGTGTACCTATCTCGAAACTTCAAAGGAATGATATCTGAGCATGGAATTCTTCCAACGCAAGTGAAGACTAATACTATGTCATCGTGGTCCTAATATATATATATATATATATATATATATATTAACGAAATGCGCATATCTAAATCTCTGATTTAATGATGACGTTACCGATTTTTTAAGGAAGATGGTCAATACTTAATTGTATTAATACTCTAATGGTAGCATTATTGTTAATTATTCGTCTCTTATTTTTTCGTCTTGTTAAGTTTATCATTTTTGTCAATGCATAATTATTCAACTAATACAAACATTTGCCTATTGCTCAGAAAAATAAATATACATTATTGTTTTGATTCGAATTTCCGTAAAAAAATTAATCTACATATTTTCACTATTCTGTAAGTGGTTTTAACAATCAAAATCGAAGCATAAGTAAATAAAACTCCAAAATAATGCACCGTCTTGAATGGATAGTGAGAGGCACCATCCGAGGGCAAAAACTTAAAATTATGAATTTAAAATCTAAAGTTAGTTCTATAGGTAATATTGACTTTAGACAATCCAGCATCTTAACATCAAAGTATGAGCAACTCGTATTTGCTTTTTATGCAGTTTTATCGTTCAGACTTTCAAAAATTTAGTTCAAAGTGAACCAGGAATCCTGAGTTTGCAACAATTCGAAAATGTTAAAATAAAAATTCCCTTCTTCTCACAGAAATTATTTTGACGTTTAAACAGGAAGACGTTTAAATGTAGTTTTATTCGGACAGAAAAGCTTTAATCCTTTGTTTTTCTTTTCACGCTTTTGAAAGAAAAGAAAAAGAAGTTGAGGCAAAGGATATTCTTCCAGAAGAACTTCTTAGCTTTCGGCTGGAAAAGACTTTTAAAGAGAAACATTTTAAACCTGCTATGGGATTATGTCATGCCTTCCTCCGAGGTTGTCAGTAAAGAGATTATAAAGCTGTCTGGAAGATTAGGATTTTCTTCTCGCCTCCACTTCACGCGCCGAGGACTCACTGGAGGAGGGATTTTCCCCAAAATTCTTGGAGGAGGTTCATCTGGATTAGCGGAAGTCCCCCCCCGCATAGAAAATGGAGTGATGGTGCTTAGCATCGCTTCAATGAACTTGTTCCAGCGATCGCTGAAAGCTCTGTTGCCCAATGGAATGTATTGTGTGTGCAATGATTCAATCAGAAGCTGGGTGAGATTAATTCGTTGAGTATTGTGTGTCTGCTCCAAGTACTGGCTCAGCAGTAAAGTCTGCGATGTTGCTGCCATTACAAATCTCGGATCGTTGCAGTTAGGAACAATTCAAGCTGACGGTAAATGGAAAAGCTTCGGCATGCATTATTATGTTTAGTCACATCGCTTTGGGTAGAGTTTAATGTTTTGTAAAGTAATTACTGATTTTGAACAGGATTTAGTTTCAGTTAAACTAATCATTGATATTTTGTTTAATCAAGCGCTATACTTAGAAGAAAATTGGCTTTTTCTTATAATCAAACTTTCAACTTCTCTTTCACAAAGTTTGCAAAAGAAAACTATTGTATGTTGTCATAAAATATGTCTTCACTATTTTGATAAATGTTCGCATCTTAGAACTTACTGTTATAAACATTTAGATAATTTTGCCTCTCTGTGAATACAGTAACTCAAAACACTGTAAGAAAGGCTGTTAGAATTTAGTGTTATCTCTACAAAATAATTATAGATCCATTAAAAATGTTGGATGAAATACATCGATGGGGACTTCCTGTTTATCCTTTCAAATGCTTGTAGATACGATAATCCCAAAAGGCAGCAAGAATCATTGACTTTTATTATAGTATTTGTAAGCAAAATTTTAAATATATGCCTAATTTTAGGAAAAATCTATTGTCAAATAAATCATGTATGTTTGTCTACCTGTACAACTATATGCGAGTACTCGGAAAAACTTTGAATGTGGGTTGATTTTAAAGCTTAAATGTTACTGATTAGCAATTTTTACAATGTGTCCTTAAGTTATAATTTTGGAACAGAATTCCTGCAGAAATCCGTCCATTTACTTTGTTGTGTTTCTGAGTTATCGCTTTTATATAAACTCAATCAAATTCTTGCAGAGAATAAATTTATTTAATCGGTCACAAGACTAACACAATTTAAAATTTTGAGAATAAAATAATTTTATGCATTTTTGTAGTTGAATTTGAGTAATCATATTCATATGCAAGTGAAAGGAAATCGGATCAGATTTCTCATTAATAGGTTCCACCCAATATTTCAGAAGAATCTACGATTTTCCTAACATATCAAATTTCATTTTGTTAAATTGTTTCAGTTTTCAGATGCCTAATTAATCAAATATAGTTCCAAATATCATAATTTCCGATTCAATTATTTTACTAAATTAAGAAAATCATTTAAAGTACAAGAACGATTTTTTTTGATGATTTTCTATGCTGCTCATTAAAGATCATGCAACATATAAAAATGACTGAAAATAATGAAAGAATGACTCAAGCTTCAAGCTTGAGAAATTTCACATAAGCATTGTAGAATTCCTTATTAATATTAGTAGGTTCATTCAAAGTCTATTATGCAGTCGTTTAAATAAAGCTGAAAATATTGCAAGGAAATTATCTATAGTAGAAAGCTATGCGTATTCAAAGAATGGGCTTTGAGTTTGCTGAGAGGAAACTTAAATTCAGCAGGATATTATTCTCATCCATCTATTATTCCAATTTGAAGTAATCTGCACTGCATCCCATAGGATCCTTCTCTCATGAAATATTTCAGAAATTCTACAAAAAAATTCATAGGATGGTCAGAACACTCAAAAACCCAAAGAAGTCACCCTTAAAGATGGAGGTCATTTTACGACAGGCTTTAGATTCTATCCCGATGGATGGAACATTGAAAAAGATAATGAGAGCAGCAAATAACAAATTAATAGAATACTATTGCTCATAGATGTCCAGTAAAACTAAACCCTAAGCTATAATTTTTCTAGAAATTCACAAACCGGCTCAATTTGCCATAATACTCCCCCTCAGCAGCTAATTATCTATAGACAAAGTTAGTGTCCCAGATGCATGTAATTTAATTTCCCTAGTAATATATAATTATTTATTTTCTGCTTTAACATCAGAAAATTGTGGATGCCACAAGTCATCACAATCACACAAAAAGTATAAGCAGATAGATTGGCTAAGAAGGAAACGAATCAGGGAATATTATAATTAGAGATCTCGTATTTCCTAAGATGTATATCAAATCTACCATGGCCCAAATGAGATTGAATTTCTGATAAATGATTTTGAGATATTGAAGATTTATAATATAATTCCATCTTGCCCTTCTATAACACTGAATTATCTAACATTTGGATGAGTACAAGATAGAAGGAAAAGAAAAAAAAAGGAAAGATAGAAACACAGGGATCTCCACTGAGAATCGCAATTTTCAAGGCTATATTTAATATTTTAGCAAAATAATAATTAAAATGAAGGGAACAAAGGTACTAAAAATAAATTGTAACAATGGGTTGAACTGACAGGGAAATAATAACGTTTATAGATGTAACCTCGTTACATTTTATAGTTTATTAGCTCTTTGTAAACGAAGTAATTACTGATTGAAAAGAAACAAAGATGGGAAAAAAAAACTGGAAAATGATAAAATTGATAAAAAAAAAAACTTAAACATGTATATAATGTAGGTATATAACACCTTCAATGCTAATGACCGCGGTAGCCTGGTTGGTAGAGCGTCAGTCTCGTAACCGAAAGGTCGCGGGTTCTGTCCTCGTCTTGGCAAAAGACCGCCGTGTTGGCTAATTGCAGTTGGGGCACGTTAAATATGTCGAGACTGCAAAGTCCTCCAAGTTCCCATAACAAAACTATATCTCTGGGGGTACTGAATCAGGGATGAGTCGGTCTCTGATTTGGATCTAAATTCCGACTTGCTGATGGATGAATGACCACCCCCTAAAAAGGGTTGTGTCGTGTGTGTGAGCTAGAAGTCGGACTTCTGCCCTCTGGGTGCTCAGGGGTCTTTACCCTCAGAAGCTACTGCACCCCCTTTCCGTGAAAAACACGGACACGGCTACAAACAATGCTAGTGACGGGATATCTAGTCTCTCAGATACTTCCAGTTATAGGTTAATGTAGGTTAAAATTTGTCTCTTATGCCAGTTTAGATTGGTTGAACTTTCTAATATATATCTGATAAATACCTTTACTTTTTCCAAACTGGCACAGTGACAAATTTTAGTTCACAGAAATCGGTGATTAAAAGTATCTAAAAGTATCAAATATCTCTCCGATAGCGTTGATAGTGATGAATAAACATTGTAGAAACAAGATTTTATAGCTACTGTCTGGGTTCTGTGGTTTCGACTTCTTTTTCCTTTATAAAAGTATTTTTAGCTGATTCTGTGAGGTATTTCAGCTATGAGGGAATAATTTCAGCTGATTGTGATGAGTGACATTTTGGTCTTAGTAGTTGAATAGTCCTGAAGAGGTGTCGGTGATGTTGAATATACAGGATGGATTTATTCTAATCTTTTTGAAAGTCAGCCTACAGCCACAGTTTATTCGCCAAATGGCATTTGTCATTTCATTCGTATATCCATAAATTCAGTCTTGCTGAAAGGTCATAGTACTTTTAGGGGTAAATAGACCACAAAATGCATCTTTACCTCTCTTATGTTGAAGTACTACTAGTTTAAGGTATTAGTTTGATCCCAAATTATAACTCGCAACTCCAAGCAAGAAATTGCATTGCATATTAAACTACTAAGGCTCATATAATCATGTTAAGCATTCAATAGCTAAATGAGGATTTGTGGCATAAAAATACTATACGTACATGTTTTTCTTTTTTTTTATTTCTTATATAATTCATTCGTTAAAGAATTCTAGCTGATAAGAAAGAAGGGAATCATCAATAATAAAAATCACGAAACGAAAATTGAAGAAAGAAAAAAAGAGATATTTAAAAATTGGAACAAATACTGCGTGAAATATATTGAGTTAATGGTAACCTGGTTTTTCTTTTTTGCTAAAATGTTTGTGTAATTAGATTTTTGAAACAATTCTTTTTGGAACACTCTACTCATTTTTATTTAAATTATTTGCAACCTATTTCATTGTATTCAAGAATTTTCTATAATAATAATACAGACGAATACTTAGGAATGGGTGTATTGCTTCAATTGCTTTTTTAGAGCATGAAATTGTAAACTTTTCTTGTTTATATCTTTACTTAAAAAGTTTTTTTTATTTCTTTACAGCATAATATGTTTATAAGAAGGATCCGAGGAGCAGCTAAGGAATTGTATCTAAGTAAAAAACAAAAGGTAAGAATTGTCATGAAAAGTTTTCAATAATTGAAGCTGTAATAATATATTGCCAAAAAATAAAAGAAATAAAGAATTTTAAAAATTACAAGCATCCATCTTTTAAATAGTATTAGTCCAAAATGTAATATAAATATTATGTTTTATACCAAATATTAATTTTAGTCTCCTCTTAAAACCAAACTTCCAAGCATTGTCAAGTTAATAAAAAGAGCGATTTCTTTCGAAAAATTAAAAGAAGAAAGAATACGAACGTACAAACAGACAAAGCTTTCACAGATAAATTCCCTCACAAATTTGATACAAATCTAGAATTTTGGCCATGAAACAGTGTACCAAATATCATTCATTTAGTTATCACATTCGCACAATTGAATTCAAGAATTTGTTTTTCGGTTTGTCGAAAATCTGAAAAAATATTCCTTAAGTAAGAGAATTTCAACTTCAATTTTTGAAAAAAAGTAGTTTTGTACACATTATTATACGAAGAAAAAAAATCAGCTTGATAAAATGGTCATTTAGAGATATTTTTTCAAATATTTTTTTAATTATATAAAAGTAATTATAATTCAAAATCCATTTTGTAATGATTCTAAAAGGAAATCTACTGGACCAAATGTTATCAAAGTTGTTATAGTTTAAAAGAGGTTATGGGAATTTTTTTTCCTCCAAAAAATTTCAAAAATTCACTGAAGGATAATGGTGCTGCATGTAATATTGCTTTTTATCAAAATAGGACATGAAGACACTAGTTTAAAAGGAATTTAATTGCTTCCGAAACTTGTTATAAACCTTATTCAATATGTGTTATCTCAAAAGCACTGTTTATGGGGAAAATCTAAACAATTTGGTGGAAATTAAAGATGCAATACACCGACATGCGTGTAACAACCCCTGATAAGGCAAGAGCTACTGCTGAGAATGCAGTAAGTAATGCGATTCAATTGGCTGTCAGAAAAGAGTGGACGCTACATAAAGCATACCTTGTAACACGCTTCAGAAACGATGAAACATGTTTTAGACCCATATCTTCTTGTCTTAATTTGCTTAACAAAATTGCAAACAGCAACATTCCCCCTGGTGGTGAGTTTTTGAACTTTTTTGGCGGAAAACCAAAACTTCCTTTAAAAAACCATGACTTCCTTTAAACTATTACTAAGTTAGATAACATTTGGTTCAGGAGTTTTCCTTTATGACTATTACAAAATGAAGCTTTAATTATAGCCATTCTGTATTTAAATGAGTACTATTTTGATTTTCTTGATAAAATAGAAGATCAGATTAGTAATAATGTCCAAAAAAACTGCTGCAAATAATGAAACCTGAGAGGGCGTATTCTGCCTTTTTTTTCATGAAGAAAGTGAATTTGCTCTTTACGTTGCTCAAGGACAGATTATAAATGGAATTCAGATAAATTAAATTTATCTTCCTTATGAAGAAATATTGATTGTTATATAAATAATACGGTTGTATAAATTATGGTGTGCTTTGACTGAAAATAAATTGATACTTTACAATAGCAATATGGTATTTTGACAATCACTTTGACAGTCATAGATCAAAACCATAAGAATATTTCAATGGTTCGTCTAAACTTTGATCGAATTGAGAATTAAAAACAATAAATGTAGTTATTTATGAGCATAAATAATTCGAGTTAACATAAAGATTTTAATTTAAAGTAAACTGTAAGAATATGAAACAAAAGTTATAACATTTAACTGAAGACAGTGTTCTAATGATTTATATTTCATAAATAAAAAAGCTACTTTCTGGTCTAAATCTTTACCCGGTAGAAAACATAAATTTTTTTTCGGATTAGAAATAAATAAAAACAATTTAGAGAACCTTCATGAATAAAGATGCATTTTCTTGGATCGGAACAGTAATATAAATAATAGTTTGTTGAAAAATAGAAAAAAAATAAAGGTTGTTCACTTTGACGGTTTTTTAACCCTTCCTGTAAATTACAAAAAAAAAAAAAGATAACAAACTCTTCTCACACTTTGCCTCATTACACAACGTTATTTAATTATTCTATAAGCCGTATGCTCACTATTATTATTTAACTTTTTATGACAAATAACAAAGGCAAACGGCGTCCTGTTTGTAAATGATTCAAAATGTTAAACATAATTTGTTTCATTATTTATTAATATTTTGATTTCATGTTATTGCACATTATTTTTCAATGTATTATAAAATTGTTTTTTCAAAATATTCTGATTAAATATTTTAAAATAATAATTTAAGATTTAGGCTTGAAAATCAATAGGTGGAAAATAATTTTGCTTTGAAAAAGAATCTACAATCTTGTATCAACAATTCCAACTATAAATTGTCGGTTACTCTAAAGCAATGGAATTTAAAAAATATCTATATATATCATATACTGATACACTATATACTGATCAAATAAAATTGACTGACTGACTGATTTTCGATGATTTCTTAAATCTCGCAGCAAGACAATTTCTTTTCAATCTCGCTGGAAGTAACCCTTTTATGACTCAAAGATTTTCCATTGTTCTGTATTTGAAAATACGATGTAAATTGTCCTTAAGTAGCTTTTGTTTAAGTTTCCGTAAACGAAACAATGTAAAATATGTACAACAATTTTAATCCATTTAGTAAGTTGTATAGAAGGAAATAGAATAAGCTGGAATTTTAATAAGATATTCCGTTTTTTTATGATAGCGAGGAAAAAAAATGTTTTCGGAAACAGTAATTTTTTTTTATATAATTTGTCTATTGAAATTTATTTGGAATTCCGGAGGGATTAAAATATTTTGTATGATAAGCTTAAAAAGCAATGATAGTTATTAAGTTTTAAGTATATTTTTAATTTAGAATCACAATACTTAATTCACTTTATATATGCAAATCATTTAATCTTATAAACTAAACTGCAGTTAAAAGTGAAGAACAAGAATAAGAACTATTGCGATGTATATACTGATACGCCCAATCAATAAGTTCTTCAATTACTGCAACATTTAAAAAAACTACATATTCCAATTTACAGGATGTCCATTTTAATCGTAATAGAATAATTGATTTCAGCGAAAATATTTGAAAAATTGTTTTAAAGTAAGTCACGGATTATACTTTATATTGCTAGAGTCAATAAATATATTTTTGCATAAATAATGAAATCTAAGTTTTTATATTGTACTCCGGTTTCATTAGTCGCATTTAGTAAAGTAATCTTCACAAAAAATCTATAGATGTCGCATATATTGTTGTCAGTCAAGACAAAATTCAGTTGCTACTCCTTCGTTCAGTGATAACTGGTTTACCAACACACACACACACACACACACACACACACACACACACACACACACACACACACACACACACACACACACACACACACACACACACACACACACACACACACACACACACACCTGTGTGTGTGAGTGTGTGCGTAACGAAATTTTAAAATATAAAAGAAAAATTAGTTTAAAACGTTTTATATCAATTCAGCATATATTTTCATTCTAAAATATTCTCTTAATTCCTGATCACCATTCCAGTTTTTCTATTTAATTAATTTAACATGAGTTTTAAAATTACTGCAGTCGGCAAGTTCCCATACTTTGAGTGAAGGGATTAAAAATTGCCAACCAAGCAAATACTTTTTAAAAGATCCCTTTTATCCCTTTACCTAAACCGACGTGTGAACGAAATCCCTATCAAACTCTCATTGTATAAAAAAACTGAGATTCTCTCTCTGAAATATATATATATATACTCAGACAACCAAAAGAATTTCCAAATAAAAGATGGCTTTTGGAAAAATTTCTAAAGTTGGAAAAGATGTAGATTTAATTGTGATGAGATCCACTGAAATAAATAAACTTCTCGTGAGTTATACACTTAATATCGTTCTATCACATGTAGCACATTCACTAGCACAAGAATACGGAATCAAAGACTGGAACTTCATTTTGAGCAGGAAATTAAATAAGCACGAATTAAAAGTACATTTATTCCTTTTTATAAAATCACGTATTCAAAATTGCTTTGCGCAAATGGAAAATCAAATATGATTCTATCAGATGATATTATTTTTTTAAAGTATGCAATAAAGGAAAATCTTAAATTATATTAATGCTAAAATTCGTTTATAGATTACATTTTGAATAATTTTTTTAAAGATTATAGAAATAGTATAAAGTTGCATTAAACATTTTTATTACAAATTTTACTTTCTTGTCCCTGATACGTGATTTGCTAAATTGCTCAGAAATATAAAAGATATTTCTATTATGAAATTTTTTAAATAATATTTTATCAGATATTTATTTTATTTTTAATTTTTAAGTTAGATTTAGTCGATGATTTAACAATGTGATTTACCTTTATTTGGTAACTGTTTCTAACGAACGGAAATGAAAGGTGGATAAGCTTTGTTAGACGTATGCTGCATCATTATTATTTCTTTCTTTTATGAGCTATCTTGGAATCGTTGTAGCCTTATAAAATTGTATTGTCTTCGGAACAAACCAAGATCCTATTGAGCCCTATTCCCTTCCCTTTCTCACAGTTTGTAGACTGTCAGTGTAAAATAGATTATGTGTCCAAGGTGAAAAAGAGTTTTGAGAGAAATTGGACTATAATTCAAAGTTTCAAAATAATTTTTTGAATAGTAATTAATTTCATAAACGTGAAATTAAATTTCATTTTTATTGCCATTAGCATTTCATTTTTATTGCGAGGTTTCAAATACAAAACAAATTATAAGAAATAAAATAAGTATTTTATTCTAATTCACAAACAGAATCATTTTTAGTTGAATTAACATAAAACATAGCACTGTTGTTTTTTATTTGGTAACCTTTATGCAGTAAAAATATATATGAACTCATTCAGTTTATTTCTTCATTAATTATCTCAATTGAATGATGACGAAATGTATTAATTCCTTCATTTGCCTCCTTTTTCATGAGTAATTGAATAATTATGTTATTATTAACTTTCAGATTGTTTTATGCTATGCATAAAAAATCCACCAGGCTTCACCAAACAATACTAAGAGCAGAAAATTGCTACTCTAAATTACTTCAACTGTTTTCTAATAAAATAATAAAAATTTTAAAACATTAAGCTTATGAATGATACCCATTTAAGCAAAAACATATCTGATTATTAAAAACTTATGAAATCGTCAGCACTTTAATACAAACCTGTAATCAAACGTCTCACCTCATTAACTCATTCTATCATGAGCTTGCATCACTTAATCATTTAAATCATAAATAGTTCATATCTAGATATTTAGATAGAAAGTGCCGCGCAAACATAACCTTATTTCATCAAAAGCACGCGAACTTATTATGCATAACCTGTGTAAAGTTGTCATCTCTTACTGTAAAGTGACGCATGAATTATGGCTTGTTGTTATCAATCGTTTTCTTCATTAATATCTATTTCATGGTTTGTTGACGGTGGAATTATCATATTCGAGCGACTAATTTCCATTCATGGCTGAAAGATTACGGATGAACGCAGAGATAAATTGCCTGTAATACATTTCATGACGATTTTTCGTCTACGATGCGTTATCAAAAATTCATTATAACTTTATCAAATAAAAACTGTTTCCTATGATATTTATTTTATGGGTAACAATTTTTTCTACATTTGAAAAATCAAAAAAAAAAAAAAAAAAAAAAATCGAGTCAAAAAATTTAGAGAAAGCGGTATGGTTGATTCCAAATTGAATCTGCTATTTTTTATAATATTCCCAAATGAAAAAAAAAATGTTGAAGCAATTGAATAAAGTAAATAAATGTTATCATTTATTAAACCAGGTACTACTAATATTTTCATAAATAATGGAATATTTTTTCCAAAGTTATGTACGATGGCTTACTTCAGAGAGAAACCTTGTCAACATGCATTATTAAAACTGTCAGTTTAATAAAACCAATACATTAATGAAATAATTCAAAATATTTAGAATTATTTCATTATTTGAAAAATTAAAAAAAAAACCAAAAAGATGTTAAAAGTGTTTTTTTAATTTTTTTGGACTTTTATTTCAGAAAAAGAAACCGAAAATGTTTTTGTAAATATTGCCTTTGATCTGACGTATTTCAGAAAAAGCTTGACGTAAATAGCATATTTTTGCACAAGGGTCTCATATTCCTTACAGCCATCGGGTTTATATTAATAAGTTGTTTTATTTATAGGTAGACAGACATCCACACAAATAGTTTTATAAAAAAAACAACATCAGGTACAGATACATTCATAACAACGAAAATTGTGATGTTTGGGATCAAATTTTTCTAGAAACCTCCTTCTTTTTCATTGTTCATTTCCTGCACTTCCAAAATCTAATAAAAAGGAACAGTATTAATCAACATCCACATAGCATTACATACTCTGTATATCGTGTTATACAACTTGCAAGTATTTAGAGCCTTCGTCTCGGCTTATGGATAGCGAGTCTTCATGTGAACTGAGCGTCTCGGTTCTGGTATGGTTGTTCTTTGTTCTATCTCCCTCTCTCTGTAAAAAGGGACTGTGCAAGCGAACGTGACGCACGAAGTATCTAAGTCTTACTCTTTGCTATAGATGGCGCTTCGGAAATATTCAAGATCTAGTCGCTTCTACCAGCATTAAATGTTTAAATCATATGTGACATTGTTTGATCAAATATATCTCTCTCATAAGCAGAAAAATTGTTACAAGATAATTTCAAGAATAGAAATAAAAAGTTTTAAACACAATTTATTTAGTAATTTGTTTTAATTATTTTATTTTCCTTTGAGATAAGATATAAAAATTGAAATTGAAAATACATTTACTAAAAAGAAAAACGTGCTTGCCGTTTAGGATAATAATTATTCCTTATTTTCTAAATTTATTTTTATATAATCTTCAAAATTTATATCACTGAAAGTTTTTTTGAAAATTAAAAACATATTTATATAGTATTTAATTGTTGCGAAGGATAACCAATTTTTATTATCTGTAAATCCTCATTAATTTCAAATGCGATTAACTTTTTTTTTTAGAGAAATAAAATTTTATTTGTGAATTTGAGGATGCTTGGTTTACAACATTTAACTGCTCGTTAAAATATCATAATTTTAAGAAGACAGTTTCAAATAAAAATTAATTTTAAGTCTTAAATTACTGAATGTCGTCGAATTTCAGTCATTTATAAAAATACCTGAATTGAAAATAAGATTTCTTATTCTTAATTAAAAAAAATTATGACGGAAAATAATAACAATTTTTATTTCTTCCTTGTATCCTCTAAATATTGAAGGAAATACTGATATATTTTATTATATTTTCCGTTGTTTTGTTTACAAACATAAAAGCCATTGTATTTAAAAAAAAAAGACAATATTAATTTTAATTCCATGCCCAGTTAAAGTTTTTAAAAATAATTATTTGATATTTTTTAGATCTTTTCTTAAATATTCTTGAACAATTAAATTTTTAGACCTTGCATTTAAATTTAAGATCAGTTAAAAAAAAAGTTTGTAACATAATTTGATAATTTTTTTATCAATATCTGGATTGAGTTGATTCCTACATCTATAACATGAATGTCTTTATTAGTAGAATAGATTACTGTTTCATTTCAAATGAGAAATTATTGATAATAGTTTATTGTAAAAATTAAATGCAAGTTGCAAGAAAGTTATTTTTGATTTAAAGGAATTATTCGTAAAATATCAAGTGGTGTTATAGTGTTTTACTTTTATTATATACCTTTTTCATTTACGTTGAGAAATAACAAAGACTTGAGTTCTTTTATCTTAACAATTATTTCATTATATCATCAGGATGCATTTAGATGACTTCGGTATTAAATTTAATGAATATTTTGTGATACTACAACAGAATTATGGAGCTATTAATATTTGAGGTAATTATTTTATAGTTATAAATATAAATTGTTGTGGAAATAGTCCGATGGCAGTACAACAAGAAATTCAACAAACTCGATGATGGATAATGGAACTTCATCAACACTCGCGAAGAGAACACAAAAACAGCAACTCATACGCAAATAAAAAATCATTATTGTAAATAACCGTATAACACAATAGAGACCAAATAACTGCTGTTCAATCCTTGATACACTGATGGAAAAAAATCGCAACACCAAAAAAAAATTATTGCACAGTAATAAAATTTTAGGAATGCATTTTTCTAGGTAACATATTTAATTGATTAAAGTTTCAAGATCACGGGTAGAGCCATTGGCGAGAAGAGCCATTTCAAATGTGAAATGTTGGTACATTAGTAACCCGTGTAACCGCCAGAATTTTGAATGCAAGCATGCAAACGTGCATGCATTGTGTCGTACAGATGTCGGATATCAGTTTGTGGGATGAAGTTCCATGCCTGTTGCACTTGGGTGGTCAATGCAGGGACGGTTAATGCTGGTTGTGGATGACGCTGGAGTTGTCATCCAATGATGTCTCATACGTGCTCGATTGAAGAAAGATCTGGTGATCTAGCAGGCCAAAGCAACATGTCGACACTCTGTAGAGCATGTTGGGTTACAACAGCGGTATGAGGGCGAGCGTTATCCTGTTGGAAAACACCCCCTTGAATGCTGTTCATGAAGGGCAGCACAATAGGTTGTATCACTAGACTGACGTACAAATTTGCAGTCAGGATGCGTGGGATAAACACGAGAGTGCTCCTGCTGTCATACGAAATTGCTCCCCAAACCATAACTCCAGGAGTAGGCCCTGTGTGTCTAGGCCGCAGACAGGTCACTAGCAGGCGTTCACCTGGCCTCCTTCTAGTGTTGGGATTTTTTTTTCCATCAGTGTATATACTCAGAGTATTAATGCTCGTGTTATATTGTTTTATTCAGCTCCATTAATGTAATTCTTATGACAAAGTACTGAATTTAATGGTCTTCAAATCCTGACTCCTAATAGATATCTGTATAAATAAAAATGAATATTTTTCTGTGTCTCTCTTATGCGATGCTGTATCTTTCATTCATATTCCGATAAAACTTCGACAACATATTGCTTGCACTTACGCGAAGGCTATATGTATAATACAATCATCTAAAGTATAAAAAATATTTTCAGATCTATTTGCCACATCTATAATGCCATGGATTAACCATCAAATAACTCGCCAAGAGGACACAACAGGTTCCGTAAATATGCTAAATTCAAGTTATATTTCATAGCTATTGTATGTAAGTGTTTTTGTGTGTATTGTAAGTAAATTTATTTTATTAGAGAATCCTATAGATTTGAAATTTTAACTAAACATTCAATAAAATTTTAGTGTTTTTTGCAGTAACTTCCAAAAATATTATAGTTTAAATAATTTTGCATTGTCTAAGTTTTCAAAAAATTATCTTTTCAACTATATTATTTTATGGTATCAATTAAAAATATTTTAATCACATTTTCTAACATTAAAATTGAGAATTTTGAACGAATATTAAACGAATCACAAGATATAATAAAAAGTTTCTTTCATTGCCATTCTGAAAAAACACCAAGATTTACAGTTCTAAAAGAACACACAAATCTAGTTCATAAAAATGAATATGTGTTTGTAGAATAGAATAATAAAAATAGAATAAATACGATTTATGCCCCTCTTTTATATATTCTTCAGTTTCAATGTAGGAAATTCATTGCCGATAAGATAATAAATATAATTCTTCCTATCATTCTGAATTAAACAAGATAACTATTTCAAGTCTCAAAGATTATTTCTTCTGAGGCAGCAAAGAGCTGGATACCAGATAGTTTTGCTACAATTCTTGTATCTTCGAAAACCATTATTTTTGTTGTGAAATTCACTGAATGCTTCACAAAGTCGCGAGATAATCACTAAGCTGTGAGATTATTGACCTGGCATCCACTGAGAATATAAATCTGAAATTGATATGAAAGAGAAAGAGAATTAAATCTCAGTTAATATATTAAAGATTAATCTTTTTTCGTTGATGATGTTTCCTTTTTTTATGATAAAGCGGTTTTGAAGAAGACACCAATCTAGTAGACTCCATAGAATTATGACTAGGATAGCTTCAAGATAATAATTTGATGTAAAAAAAATATTTAGGTAAGTAATAATATTAACAATTTTTTTATACTTTCTTTTCTACGAAATAATTGCAACAATCCCGACTGTAGTAAAATTTTTTATCATTAGATATTTCAGCTTTTGATGAAATTCTAAGATTCAAGCTATTTTTATTCCATAAAATATATATTTGATATTATGTCTGTCTAAGGACATTATGTTTCCTTTACGGAATGAGTTAGACGACGGAAATTTGCCATACAATTTTTCTAACTAAAAATGTAGAAATATATAAAACTTTGGAAGAAGTATGGCTGCAAAATTTGTCTTTTTTTGCACAAACAGTTATTAAGGAATCAGAGAGCTGTTAAAATTATATTTTGGCTTATATTTTTATTACTAAAATTTTAGGTTTATACTAATAGAGTGATTGAGAGAGAATTATATGTATGTCCATTGATATAACTCTATAATTTTAATATTTCTAACACTATATACTTTGCAGGATTAAATAGAGCGTAGAAAATATTCTCTTTAACTATTAATTTGATTTACTTAATGTTATATCTATTCTTATAAATGATGGAACAAAGAGAAGAATTTTTTAAAAAAGTATATAATTTTTATTCTAAAACTCTAAATAGTATATAATTTTGGGTCGTAGTATATAATAATAAATTTAGTAGTATATAATTTAAATAATAAAAATAGTATATAATTTAGTCTCAAAGTATAGATTATACTTTTAATTTATCTACTTGTATGTGGACATGCTTAATAAAAAATAGTATTTAATCCTGACTTCAACAGTGTCAAATTATTTCAAACTTTAGATCTAGTCGGGTAGATTGGAAGAAATTCAAACTACATAATATTTGACTTTCTTCCCAAAATAATGAAACATTGTGAACATGTTTAACTTCATCATTTTGGAAACAAAGAACATTAAATTTCAAATATATGTATATATATATATATATATATATATATATATATATATATATATATATATATATATATA
>JAPMOQ010039027.1:149666-168227 GCA_026543055.1 Argiope trifasciata
ATATATATATATATATATATATATATATATATATATATATATATATAAGCTAATTTACAGGAACAGCTAGTTTGTTATGTAATACCATTAAAACCTGCACACTCCAAGTTTTATCACTGAAATTCTATATATAACCATGACTGCAACAACATTGATCTATTTCAAATTATGTGTCTAGTTGATTGACGGAAACAATCCAAATCGAGTATTCGATTTTCCTTCCAACAGGATGATGCTAACCATAAAAGGTGTCATTGTGAAAAAAATTCAAGGGATTGTTTGTAAAAGATTGTCATAAAATTCTTTGCAATCCAAGAAACATAAAGGAAATTCGTTGAGTAAAAATGACTTCAACAATATATATTCAATTCAAATTTTGGATCTAGTGGGTCAGGAGGAAGTAATCCAAATAGTAAATTCGACTTTGATTTCCTAAATGAAAGAACTAAATATGAAATGTACCATAATGAAGGAAGCAGCAATGTCTGCTATTTCTTACAAAATACCAGTCCTTGAGGTAATTTGTAAGAACACCTAGTTTATTTAAGAAATAATAGAACATCCTATGAGCTTTGAGAAAGATTTCTTTTGAAAAAATAAATATATAGTCATAACTAAAACAAAAGTAGATTCATTTAAAATTTTGTATCCAGTTAGATATTGGTCAATAAACCAAATGCCGTATTGAAAACTCACCAAAAATGGAGAAACTAAATATGAAATGTACCATAGTGCAGATAGTTGAAGATTTAATTCATACAAATACCAAAGTTATTAATAAAATGCTAGAATCCTTTACATTCCAAGAAAGATATGTGACTATGACTGCAACAATGTAAATCTATTTTAAATTTTAGATATAGATTATTATTAGTAGCAAATTTACATATTCGAATTTCTTCTCGAAAATAATAAATTTAAATAGCAAACATGCAAAGAGAGCCAAGCAACATCAACCAAGAAACATGTCCAGAAAAACCTTCACTTCATTCTTTGGTTGTGAAATATAGTACATACCTCTAAAATCCAATGAAGACTTTACACAGTTAGTATATTGAAATATTTTATCGAAATGAGATTTGTTTAAAACGCAGATTAACTAGAAGCTGAATTTTAATATGTGAGAAGCCCCTCAATTTCTTGATTCAACACGTTCAACCTCACTTAGCCGAACATTAAAGCTGACAAGAACGATGTAAGTAGCAAAGGCGAGAGGCTGAAAAAAAAAAAACCCTTACAAAAAAAAAAAAAGAAACGACAGATAAAAGAGGTTTATTCCGGACTCCTAAACTAAATGTCGAAGATTTAAATAATCGCTTTTTGGTCCGATACTTTTCCTTTTCAGCAACTTGATTTCTTTAAACTCTTTTCTTTTCTTTCGCCCTCCACTTTTCTTTTCTTTCTTTTTTTTGTTCTAAAATGCTTCAGATATTTCGCTGAGCGTGGGGGAGAAATTATCGCTTGGTTGGCATCACTTGTCAGCCATTGTTCTGTCATCTTCCAGTTGTTCTAAACAAAGGCCGTCACACTATGTAAGTTCAGAACCTCTCACTTCTTCTTTCAAGTTCTTTCGATTCCACCCTTTTTCTTTTTTTTTCTTGTTTTCTTTTACTCACTCGAAAAGAATATTCGTATTTTTTTCCCTTTCATCTTTTCTTTGTATCACAGAGAGCATGAACATGCATTTATGAAATCTTGAAACCACTCGACTGAGGATGGATTATGGATGGTTTCGAATCTTACTCATGCATGTTGAGGCATCGTTGTTTCGTTTTGTTTCGCATCAGAATGCGTTTTGTGATTCAGTGTTTATTACTGCGATAAATTTTTTTTTTTTGGTTAGTGGTTTCGTAAAAATATTTGTAGGCGATGCTGTGTAGCGTGAAAGAAATTGTGTATATAAATCAAAATAAAACACATCCATTGTTTATTTACGTTATTCTTATAGATGAAGATGATAACTTTTTGAATTAGCGACAATCTAACATTTTAAATTCTAAACTCACAGGACCACGATAAGAATTCGATTTGAGATAAGCAGGGAGAAAACAATAAATATTATAAATAAAAAAAATAATTTTTGAGCTTAAGTAGGCAATGCAGATTAGTTTAAAATTATTTTAATTATATCAAAAAATAACGCAAAACAATAAAAATAATTTCATTCATTCATTCATTAAACACAATATCAATAAATAATAAAATATTAATATTATTGATAAAAATATCAGTAAATAATAAAATTAAAATAATATCAATAAATAATTTAATAAGAATAATAATAAAATGCATAAATGTACCGTAAGTTGTTTTAATAAATAAATAATTTTCAATTACAAATATAATTATAAAATCTATAAGAAAATGTTTTAATAAATAAAACTTTAATTGAACTTTCCCATCAATAATTGCATAATAAAACGCACGTAACAAATTATATTTAATGCATTTACTTTTTACAGTACATTTAATAAATTGTGAAGCATTAAAACTATTAAGTGAATTAAGGACTGTATTAACTGTTAGCTTGCAATCATGGAATATCAATAAAAAATTAAATAAGAATAATATCAATAAATAATTAAATAATAATAATAATCAATAAATATACAGTACGTTATTTTAATAAATAAATGACGGGAAAATGAAGTCAAAATTATAACTTCTGTAAGCAAAGGTCTTAATAAAAAGAACTTTAATAAAACTTTCACCTCCCTAATTGCATTATAAAATGTAGGGTACCAGTTATATTATTGTGTTTGCTTTTTTCACACTACATTTAAAAATATTTAATACACTGTGAAGCAATAAAACTATCATGTGAATCAGGATCAGAATAATTGTTAGCTTGTAATCATTGAAAATGTGAGTTAGTAAAGCATTTCAGATTTATAAAAAAAGATTTATTTTCATTTCTAAATTTGAATTAAAGTTATTCAAAATAACAATATTTGAAGGGATTCAGATGATATTTTGTTGTCATGTTATGTCAAATTTTTTAAAAAAGCAAAAAAATCGTATCAGCTAAGTTCTACTCTATATATATTTAAATTTTCCAAAAATATTGCATAAAATAAATTATTTAACAGATTTCATTCATATTAATTGATATCTCATATGCGCCTTGTCAACTGAAATGTAGAATTTACGGCAATCTTTCAAAAAGATGACTGGCATAATTTCGATATTATTAGATTTTAAATATCACAAATCTATAATAACTTTAAATATACACATATATATTTTTCATGTCAATATCATGTCAATATGTTATTTCATTTAAATAAACTTTTCTATTTGTAAAATAACTTGTTAAAGTTTCTTGATATGTAGAATAAATGCATTTTCATGCTTTTATGTTTGCTAAAATTCAATATCTCATGACAAAAATTGTTGATTTCTTTTTAAAAATATTTTAGGAATTTTTTGTATGCTTCCATTATTTTTTAAAATAATAAATATTTGAATAAAAGTTTAGCAACTAATTTCTTATCCTAATCTTTCTCTTTTTTATAAAATCGTAATTAAGAAAATGAATTGAGAGAAATCATTTGAGTTCAAAAATTTCTTTAGTTGAATAATGAGGCTCCAATTTTGGATTTATATTGTATTGTTTAACAGAATTCAGAAATATTTTTTACTTAGAAATTTTTATCTTGAAATAATGACATATCTTCAAAAAAATGAATTGTTAAAATGACAGACTCTAAAGAAAACTTATGATTCATCACTCACTCGTTTGAGATTTAGCTCCAAATATAAAATAAAACCCTATATTTTATAACTTAGGAAGAAAAAAATGATTTAAAAAGAAAGTGTTAATATTTTAGAGTTAATAATTACCTTAAAAAGATATTTACAAAGAAAAAAAATTTGCTTTACATTCAGAACGCAGAACATTCTTTTTATAAACGAAACTTAATCATCAAACGATTTCTAAGATCTCAAAGTGATTTATATTTGAGTAATCTGTTAAAGGCTTTAAATTATTCTTTTATGCATTTTTTTATTGATTAGATATTAAATCGCAATAAGAATTTATTCATCAAACGATTCATTATTTTCAAATTAATTCTGTTCATTAATAATTAAAGTTCATTAAATAATTTATTCTAATGCTATTATTTTAATTCAAATCAAAGTTTTATTAATTTAGACCTATTATAATGCCAGAGTTAATTTAAAATGGAGTATTATAATTTTAAAGGGAATCAATACAATAAATACATTTTTTTAAAGAAACAAATTTTATTTAAATCTTAGAGCATTCTTTTTATAAACAAAGCTTATCATCAAACGATTTCTTATCCTTCAATGTGATTTATATTTAAAAATTCTTGTGAAATCTTCAAATTAGTCTTTTTTATAAATTTAATTTTTTTGCCATTCCTTTTTCGTTTACAGTCGTAATGAACATCTATTCATCAAATGATTTGTTACTTCTAAATTATTTATGTACATGAAAAATTAAAAATTCATCAAATGATTTATTTTAATGGAAATAAAAAAACTTTTTTTTGTGTATGTTTATAGAATTCTCTTAAAAATCATGAATTTTTGAAAGGGAAAATAATCATTAAATGTGTTGATTAGATTTTATTAGATTAAGTAATTTATAAACAAATGCTAGCGACATTTCAATTTTCGAAACGATTTCAGAAACATATTTTAATGTCATGGTACAAGTGCAAAATTCAGATAAATAATTCATCATGGAAATTTAATATTTATCATCTTAATTTTTAAAACACATGTGAAAACTTATTAAAAATGCATAACAGAATAACAGGTGTGAAAAAATATAATGACTGATCTTTGAATTTACTAAAATGATTCCAAAACGCAATTAGTTGAATATTTTTATCTTTAGCTCAATATTTTCTTAAAATATTGATATGAATGTTAGAATCCAAATTTAGTTTATAATTATTAATAGTTTTTGAGTTGAAACCATTCTGAATTATTTGCAATGTTATTCAAATATACATTGACAGTAATTACTTTGACTTTAATATACATTGATGCGGTATGGAATGGTGCAGGCACATAAAAAATCTATCAGGAATTTGTTGATGATGGGAGTATTTGTTATTAGTAAAAAATTCTTGTTGATGTTTTAAGCAATTTAAGCTTTAAATAATATCCATAATATATGAAAAATAGTCCTATTTTGTTCTGGTTAGTAATTTTTTAAAAATTTACTTCAAAACCGAAAATTTTCGATTTTTATGGTAATTAAAAATATTTTATAATTATTTTAAGGCACACTTCATGTATTTAAAATTCAAAATGGGGAAATTACAAATGATGATATGCAATAAATTATAGCAGGTAGCTGTTATCACAGAGTATTTGGGCAAAATATTTTTTACAAAATAGATTATTAAGAATTTACTTTTTTTTGCATATAATGTATTTAATAATTAAGCATCGGTATGTTAAAAATTTTCTAAAAGCTGAAAATAATTACAAGAAATAAAAACGAAGCGAACTATTTGTTATTTTTCATTTATATATGATGATTAATTTAATCTTAAGAAATTAATTTAACCTGCATTTTTATAATACGTACACTTTCTCTTTTTATAAATTAGTTGAATAACTTAATATTTAATTGATCAGATTATTCGGATTTCATAATGGAGGCTTTTTAATAACGAAATTCAATCTAAACAATTAAATTTTTTGTTACACATTTGATTCCAGAATTGCTTTTTTCCCCATTTTTCTGTCTTTTATTTCAATTTGCATGTGCTGCAGATTAAGGGAAATTCGTGCGTTATAGAATTAAGTGCGAGTTTCAAAAATAAAAGAATAAATTTTGAAAACACTTTTCGTGTCTATTAATTTTTGGGCCTATTTTAGTTATTACTTCTCATATTTAAAAATTTGTTCTATTTTTTAAGGGAATTCTTTGAAATTTTCAAATACATCTTATAGACACATTCCAAAGTTAAAATGATATGCGATAACTTTGCTTCATCAAAGAGGAAGAATTTATTAAAAAAGAATCTTGAAGTGCGAAAAGTGAAGAATTTAATTATTTTTTTAGAAGCTGCAGGAATTTTGAAAGAATTCGCATTTTACCCATTTTTCAATTTTTTTAATCTTTATTTTTCTATTTTTTACATCTAAGATATTTCTCACTACTCTAAATATTTAAAACAGTAAAAAAATTTACTTGTGAAAAATTTAATGTAATATGTTATATATTTTTCTTTAACTTGCAACCGTCTTTTTCTTGAAAAAGATAAGAATAAAATTATGGCCTCTTCAACCCTAAAATGCGATTTACAAGAAAATTGTTTACACTAAAACTAAACAAAAGGGTTGATTTTGCTTGTCTGTTATAATTTTGAAATAACTTTTACTAATAAAGCCAAGTTTTAACTTAAAATGCTACTATTAGAATACAGGTGATGGTCTTTTTTAGTATATATTACAGTTAAACATTATATGCTTTATTATTCTATTTAATGGTGATTACGATACAGAGAACTACAATTCTGTAAACTTTTATGAAATCGGAACTTTACATTAAGCGAAATAGTCATTTTTTTGGTTTAAACAATATAAAATACGTCTTATTTCTTGTCTACTAAATACATGCTTTAAAAAAATAAATATATTTAATAAAAATATTACCCAGGAAATTTAGTGAGATTACATTAAAGTATTAAAGGTCTTTGGATCTAGTTTCCAAATGGGTTGATTATGAACTAAATTTACTTTTGATTTCAATGAAATAAAGTGTAATAATCCGAATGAAAGAATAAATGAATCCAAGAGTGATGAATTCGATATTTTGTGGAAGATGAAGAGACCAAGAAAAACAATGAATCCTTATCTTTGCGTCTATGCTTAGAAGCAACTTGTTGTAGAATCTCCAAATATATAGCTTATAGTGCATATCTATATTGTATATTTGTATCAGCATAATAGTTTAAACATTAGAATGATTTTCAAAAATTGAATCATTGTTGACGCAACTGCATGCAGCAAGGAATTAAAGTGATCTACCAACATAAAAGGAATGCCTCTTCACAGAAATAGAAATAACTGGACACCTAAACCATAAAATAAACACAAAGGAGAAGAAAGAATTGACTAACATATTTGAAACATCCCCTCTTTACACTGGAATTCCTTCCAAGTATAGAAAGGTTAGAGTAGCGATAAATCAATTTCTTATTCAACGCTTCAGGATAAAGTGGAAGAGCATTTTAATAATTAGTAATTAGTGTGACATTTGTTCAAATAGTTTTATTAAAAATATGAGAAAGAAGAAGTTTAGTTTTTCTTAGTATAGTAACTTTTTTAAGATGAAAACCACAAGTAAGGAATACAACCATGTTAATTTACAATTTCTTGAGAAATTATGTTTTAATTTAGTAAAAAGTTTAAATTGTTTTAACGAAAAATTCCTTAATGGTTAAATAAATCTTACTTTATCATGATTCAGTGATGTTAAGCAGAAGAAAAGAATAAATTAGTTTAAAAGAATTTTTATCTCATTCTTGAAATGATTGATTTTAAAAAACGGCTATAAAAGTGTAAAAAAAATATTAAATGCAGCGCGCTATATAATCAAATGATGTAAGATTGTTATGCTTTAATATGGAAATCATTTTGATAGAATTTGAACAACTTTTCGGAAATAAAGTGACATTAATATCAATTGTGTTATTTAAATAACATTATTCCGTTCAATGATTTTTAAAATATTTGATAAAAAAAATTAATCATATTTTTAGAAAAGTTACCGTAATTACTTACAGGTGATAAATAATCAACTTTGAAGCTTACCATATACTCTACTTTCAATGACTTCACGAAAAAGCTAAAGCTATTTACGCTTTATGTAGTTGCCACGAATTATCCATCGCACTATAATAAGATCATAATTTTAAACTAAATCTTAAAATTTTCTGAAAAAAAAAAAGTCGGCCTAAAACACTTTGATGATAAAAACACGATTTCAACAGGTGTCTGAAGATCATTAAGATTACATCAAGTAAACACATTAATAAATCTCAGCTCAAACTTCGCACCCTGAGGTTACAGATGTAAAAGGGTGTAAAAAGAATGCGTTTTCCATTTTGTAAATTAACAACCTTAAAGTGGCCGCATCCTTAAACCTAGTAGACAGCCAGTCCTTGTTGTACAGCCATTGAGACCATTACAGATTCCACGCTAAAAACTAAGTATCATATCAAAATCTCGAAATAAAGGGCTAGGGAACGCCCGGGGGAGGAAAAAAAGAAGGATGGAAAGACACTACATGTGGGGTGGGAGGGGAAAAATAACAGAAAATGAACATCCCCAGAACGTGCTGGGTGATCACGTTCTTCACTTTATGATCTATGGATTTCCAGGTCCATAAAAGTCTGGGCGCTATCCTCTAAAAAATCAGCCTTTTCAGATGACACGGATAGAAGTAGTATCCTCCATGCCGCCGTATTTTTAGGGGCTATGGATGATAAATTATAGCTTTTATTACGCTCTCAGGTTCCATAAAAACGGCCTGGGTCTTATATTAAGGAAAAAGGCGGTTGGCAGGAGGGGTGAATACTTTGGGACAGACGGACTTAAAAGCTGTCCTTGCTCTGTAATTAAGTTACAAACTGGCGAGACGTGCTACACTTCTTTTTCTTACCATCTTTTATGAAGTCAAAAATTTATCTGCGATGGAAAGCCCGTGACTTTGGTATCTCGCTGCATGCTTTTTGGTGAGCAGTTCGCTCGCTTTCTTTTCAAAAGATATATCTCTGGAGATTTTATCGATTGATTTTTTTTCCTCGAGTCAATATGGGAGTCTTTTTTTCAGTCAATGAAAAGTTTGGAAACGTGCTACCTGATATCTTAATGGTAGTCGCTTCCCGTAAATTGTGTGCTATCATTCTTAAAATAGGTTGGAGGTTTTGTATCAGTAAGCTGCCTTGATGTGGATTGACAAAGAAATGAAAATGCGAACTTGAATACAGAACCTCAATAAAAAACAATAAATGAAAAGAAATTGAAATTCAATTTACGTGATATCATTAACCCATAACTGGAGAAGTCAAAATGACACTATTGGTATTTTTCCTTTTTGTGTTTTGTAAGTAGAGTTGGATTTTAATTCGAAAACACAATTCATTTGGAAATCATGTAGTTACCAGAATATTTCAATCATTGATACGTGATACGCCGTCATCATTGACGTCACAGGCTACCTGATATCTTAATGGTGCTCGTTTCTCGTATATAATGCGCTATCATTCTGGAAGTCGGTTTGGTGGTTTTATATAAGTATGCTCTCTTGAAGTGGATTGACATAGAAATGAAATTGAATATAGATTTATACCTTTAAAAGATTAAGATAACTGAAAAGAACTGAAATCCAGTTAAGATACCAACTTTTACATATTTCAATATGACACATGATAATTACAATTTATATTCCAAACTATATATAATTGCACTTCCATACTTATTTTATGTCAGTCGACTTCTTAATACTCAGAAAAATATACAATTATGTGAAATAGTCTTGTTTTTAGTCAATGAAACGCTTGGAAGTGAACTACCTGATATCTTAATGAGGATTGCTTCCTATAAATTGTGTGTTATCATTCTGGAAGTCAAATGGAAGTTTTTACATAAGTAAGCTGTCTTGCTGTGGATTGACTTAGATATGAAAATGTTATACCTCTAAAAGAACACAGTAATTGAAAAGAAATCGAAATTCTATTTAGATATCATCAGTTAACCCAAAACGAAGAAGGAGACCGAGACATGGACAAGATGCCTCCATTGCTATTTTTCTTTATTGTCTTTTGTAAATAGCGTTCGAATTTAATTTGAAAACACAAAACATTCTGGAATTCGTGCAATTACCAAAAATACTTCAGTCAATGAAACGTTTGCAGATGTGCTACCTGACATCGTAATGGTGACCACTTCCTGTAAATTGTGTGCTATCATTTTAGAAATAGGTTGCAGGTATTATATCAGTAAGCTCTCTTGAAGTGGGCTTATAAAGAAATGAAATGCTAACTGAGATATCGATAAAGAATACGACTGCTGAAAAGAAATGTAAACTGAATTTAAGTACCACAAATTAAAAAAATAACTGGAGACATGAAGGAGCTAGTGACATGGAATTAAAATAACTCCATTGTAGGTTTTCTTGGAATTAACAGCATTGGAATTGAATCTGGAAACACGATGCATTCTGTGAATCATATAGATACCAAAAATATTAAAAATGCTTGTCATAATGTTAAATATTGGAAAGATGTTTCAAGAACAATAGAAACAATCTTTCAATTAATATTTATTTCGTTTTAGATATTGCGGAATCACATAAATGTTAATAGCTGTTAGAATTAAACAAAAAAAGGAAGAATACACTATTTTAAAATATTATTTTAAGAATATTCCTAGATTATTTTTCCATTATTCGAATTAAAGGTGGATCAAATTAAAGATCATAGAGTCAACACCACCATAAATAACAAGAGAAACTTTGAAAAGTAATTACTCGGTTATACGCATGTGTTCATATTAAGACTTTTGCTGAGGAGATGTTGTATTCAAGGTCAAAATACCACGTGATTATCAGAACTAATGAACAACTCCGAAACACTTTTGACTCCCGTCTCCAGTTAAGGGTTAAATATTTTCCATAAAATATATGGTGATTTTATTTCGAAATAATATATACTTGTGCTTCGATAGTTCTTATAATTATATATCAGTTGCCACATTAATCATGATACCCCGAAAAATGTACAATTAAGCGAATTTTATATTTATGAACTCATACACAAACTCATAGAGAACTCTCTTTATAAGGTGGAATACATATAAGCATTATAATTAAATCTCTCGAAAACTTAAGAGATTCGAGCTATCATAAATACACAAACAAAGTTTACAACTTATACTTTTTTGGCCAATAACAAGGAGTCAGTACCTTTTTTCTTTTGCAACGAAGAGACGTTGAAGAGATTGGAAATTTTGTGATGGACAATCACAGGTTGTTGGCCGTCATCATTAAAGAATAATTTTCAAGTTAAATGCAAAAACATTTTTGCTAATAATTCTGAAATCAGTAATTTTTGAAGTGATATATACATAATTAAATAAACAATAACAGAAACATCCAACGTTTTGAAATTATATTTGTCAATGAAAATCTGCATATCTACATATTTGTTAATTCTTTAGATATCTATTTTGAAATAAACGAAGCTTTGTAGTAACTTAGAGAACATATGAAATAATTTGAGTTTTAAATTTGGCACATGTTTTAAAAAGGGCTTTAAATAAACTGTAGCATTAATTATGTGCAGTTTTAGTATCTTAAACATATGCTGTATATTATGATGTAAAAAATAATAGGGATATTGTTTAGTATATTGCATTGATTTAATTTTAATGTTAATATGTAAAATTATTTTAAGAATTTTCTTAGAATTCCCGAGAACATGTTTTTTCCCGATTTTTTAAATATCAAATTGGGTTAAAAATGAGTATTGAATTTAAAGTCAGTTTAGTTCACATTTAACTTATTTTTTAAAAAATGATTTTGTCTGTTAAATAATTTACGGATTATTATGTAAAAACATTGTTAATAATTTCTTTTATGAATAAAGAACATTTTGATTATCTGCTGATTATTTTGGCAGTTAGAAACATTCAATTTCGAATTTAATGAAGATTAAAAAGTTAGACATGCATAATGCAAAAAAAAGTGAAAAGTAATATTCTTTTTTCTCTTTAGTCATGGTATAATACTGAGAAAAATTCCATTTTAATTATGTATTATGGATTTATGGATTTACTAATTTATTCTCTACTTATTTTATCACCATGTACAAGCTTCCACAAGAAGAAGTAAGCTGCTCACTTAATTTCTATTAAAGTAATTGTATAGACAAATTTAGGAAAATGATTGAATTAATAATTACATTTGATAATTTACTTATATTATTTGTAACTCGCTCCTTTTAGAATTAAGGGAAATGAAAAAGAAAGGACTGTAATATAAAATAATATTGAATAGATTGTGATTTTAAAATAATATTGAAATTGACGAACCTTTTTAAAATTTCAATATCGTTCAACTCTCTAATCGTTTTCAGAAAAGTTATGCAGTTTGCAGATGAGTTAGAGAGGATAGAATTTCAAGCATAATGCCATTTCTTTAAGGAAAATTATTCATATAATTAATATCCTTATCAATTTGCTGATGTAATTAGCTATTCACTGTTTTCAAAAACAACCAAGAAGGAAAAAGGGAAGCACATCATGCGAGGAAAGAGTGTTTTAAAATATTTATTTTTTCGTGGAATTAATTATATTCAATTAATATTCCCTCAAAAGGATAACGGATTTTTTTCAATTAAAAAGTCACACGAGCTACTTTCCGGTGTTAAAAAGATGTTTTTTTTTTTTTTTTTTTTTTTTTTAAATGAAATCTATGATCGAAAATTTCAAGTTATCATGTGAGAGCATTATCATTTTTAAGTCCTTATTTGTCTTAATTAATTTAAGTCATTAACCTATTTAAAAGACACGAGGCTTCTCTATCGTTCTCTATCCCTCTCCCTATATATATATATATATATATATATATATAAAATTAATTAACAAAATAAGACAACCAAATCAAAACAATAACCGATAGAAAAAAATAGTCAATAGAAAAAGAATCCGGCCTGAAAACTTCGTTATGGGAAACTTTCAAGCACGGATTCGTAAAAAGGGATTTTTTCTGTGAGGCATCGGTGGACAATGGTCAAAAGTATTGACACCTCGTGACCCGAAAATCCCCCGAAAATGAAGGCAAAAGAGGCATACCAATTTATACAGAAAAAGACAAAAACAAAGCAAAACATTAAAAAACCTCAACAAATGAAACAAATATATATATAAAAAGTAAAATTACATAAGAAAAATCCCAATTAATGACTAAATTAAGCAAACCAAAAATTTACAGACCTAGCCACGAACAACCATTCTTCCTTTCCAATAAAAATAATTTAATAATTTTATGATTGTATACACACACACACACACACACACACACACACACACACACACACACACACACACACACACACACACACACACACACACACACAAAGTTTTGAAGCTCGACCGATTTCGAGATGAAAAAATCCCATCGTTATTCTAAATATTGACGCATGCGTAATCTGTTAGTCTTATGATTGTTTCAAACCGATTTAAACTGGCCAATGACGTAAATTAATTCAGACGGTTCGTCAGAATTCAAAGAATGAATAATTTGGAAATCAAGTTGTAACTTTAGCTGGCAATAAATCGTCAAATATGACAAACTATTGCATTATTTTCTAATAAGACTAAAAGCGAAAATTTGATGCCTCAAAAGGATAAATCACCAATTTATTGCCAACCCATTTTGAGGGTTCACAAACTTCTAACCAAAATAACCACATTCTTTAGCATAGTAAAAATTATTTGAGTTAAAAATTCAGGATTTCTTTTTTTTTCACAAGTTGGAAATAACTTTCTGTCTGATTTCCAAAAGTATTCAAAATTTATGGTTAATTTTTATTTATTTATTTACGATTTTGTATTATGATCTCTTTCCAGAATGCCATCAATATCTGGCTAATCTGAGGTATCATTATTTGTATAATCTATAGGAGCGTTTGCGTGAAGATTTAGTCTCTGCTGCTTATATTCATGCGGAAGTACGCACACTGTGCTTTCACACTCAATTATTCTCTTATAGCCATAATACTGAAGGAATCCGAAACGCTAGCACAGGTAGATGTCAGTGTGGCCTCAACCCTTCAGTAAAAATTAAATACATTCCTTAATTTACTTTTACTGTGGTAATTTTCTTCTTTTAGCTTTCTCATGAAGATACAGGAAGAAACACGGATAAATTTTTAAAAATTTCAAGAGTTTATGAATGCAAGAGAAAGGACGCGGCTAAAAAGACCTTAAGATGATGTTATGAAGAGGTAAATTTGGTTGAGAATAGGCGCTTATTTGTATCTAAAAGAAAATAAATAACGCTGTGATGCAATATTAAATTTCCTCTTTTCATCTGTAACTTACAAAATACTTTTTCTGAAGCATCCCCATTTTGTAAACGAGCAATAGAGCCGCTCTTATTGATGTAGCAGGTCTAGAAAGTACGATTTTGATGGGAATCTAAATATTCATACCACAATCCATATTATCAAATTTCATATTAATTTCCAGCATTCAATAAAATTAATAAAATCTTTAACTTATCTTTAGCCATTGACGTATATTATATGTCTGCATCTATTGGCGTTTAGATGAAATAATTAATAATTAATTTTTAATAACAGAATAAAGATCCTACAGAAAAGATCTTAAAGATGTTTCAATTATAACTCGATTGCAAAAAATCAATGTGAGAACCGTTCAAAGTTGTTTTATGTTCAAGTCTTAAAAATTTTAAATTTTGAAACGAACTTCACAGATAACTGATCGATTTATCAATCCTTTTTTATTTGTAACATATTTTTCTTCAACAGAATATCGAAATTTATGACAAATACGTGACTAATAAACAAACTCAAAGCATACTTATTACATGTTTTTGATATTAGTTCAGTAATGATCTACGAGATTTGCAGAAAATTAAAAACATCCATCAAATAATGCTCTCCAACCACAACAATCGAGTTTCAGTCCATTTAGGCGGATACAGTGTTAACATTATTTTAACGCTTAAAATTCTTACCATATCAAAAAAGAAAGAAAAAAAAAGAAGAAAGCTGATAACGAGGTCGTACAAAGGTAAAAAAGAAAAAAGAAGATTCCATTCATACCTAAAGGGGATCTTTCTTAAAAAAGGGCAGACAGTTTTTCTCACGCATGATCGGATCTCGAGAAGGGTGGGATGCTCTTTGGGCCCATGACCAATTGTTGGTCAGGTGCCCCGCATTTTCGCCTTGACCCGTACCGCATTTATCTGGGCGGGCAAATTGTGGGTCAGTGCACTTGAAATTTCGCTTTCATTGTTTTTGTTCCGGCTGAAGGAGCAATCCGTTTTCAGGGCAACGGCTTCTCCCTTTCTCTTTTGTTCACGGTCAGCAGAAACTGTTGTGTTTTCGTATCTTCGGGATCTTTCGACTCTTGGTTATAAAGGAATTCCCTCTGAAACTGATTATTGAGATGCGTAAAATCGAAAGTGGAGATCAAATTTGATGCTTCAGATCGATTTAAAATTGATTTTAAGAAAATCCAAAAAGATAAAATCTTAATGTTTTTCTTTTCTTGTATATAAAATGTACAAATGTACAAAATACTGGGCTTTTTAAGTAATTCCATTTAAATTTTAATGAATCTCATTGTTAAACTTTTTTTTGAATCATTTATTAATTATTTGTCTGCTTGTTAATGACTAGAAATGAAACAAACGGAAATATTTGATTATTGGGAACTAGAATTCAACAATTAGAAAGCTGAAAATTTGTTATAAATCTACAATCAAACGATAGATTTCCACGGAATTCATGTTAAGAAGTCAACTATTCGTCTACGAAAACGTAAGCAGACTGCAAAGGGAGCAACAATAAAACAATGTGAAATTCGAGACATTTTTTCTTAGAAACTGCACATTTGCAACAGATACTAGGTCAAATATGTCGTGCGGAATATCTGTTGTTTCGTCATCTTTAATGTACTAGAATTCATTAACCGTGTACTAGAATTCAATAAGTGAGTATGGGATTCGTATCACAATAATAGTTTCAGAATTTTTCTCTTAGATTTAAATAATTATTTAAATTTTTCAACATTTTTTAAGAAAGAAAACTGCCAATATTTTAAATTACTTTTATAAAACACATCTTTATATGTGTGTTGGAATTTAATGAATGCCTTATATCTTTAATGTTATAAGAAATACTAAAAATTATACACATATATATTTTCCAGAAGGAAAAAAAAATATAAATTTTCAGTATTTACTATGTATTATTGTGTTTTTATTCTTCATAGATTTCGCGTACGGCAAAATAGAGCCTTTACTATATATATATTTAAATATTTAACTTCTTCCCATACTTTGACTAGTCTGACTCGTGATAACAGCCCTGTATCAAATATGAATGTCGTTAGTCATAATCATGAAAACAAAAGAGGGGCAATCACAAAAATTCACGATCGTGGAATGATGACCGCGCCAAATATGATAATCACGAGTCGGACTCGTGAAATGAAGATATATACTTTATAAACTTTAATAGTGCTTTTTTTTTACTTCTTGTTTTTTCAATCATACACTAGTTAATCCATTAATTATATTAGTAACTGTTGGCAAAATGACACAATAATCAGGCAAATAAGCAATCTATCAGTTATAATTTCTTCTTTTGGATGCTTGTTCCTGATACGTTTTTACTTTTAAATGCCATATTTCTGATAATTCCTTCTGACCGATGACTGAATGGATGATTTTTGAATGACTATTATTTATTTATTTATTTATGTGATTTTTGTTTTAGCACAGTGCTTATACTAAGCTTCATATATTAATTTATAAATTCTTATATATGACCATTTGGTAAGGTCATACATAATTACTGACCATGAAAAGTATAGATGAAAAATACTTTCCTGAAAATGTGTTGCTTCTTCAGTGGCAATAAAAAATATGAAATTGAAATCTCAAGAATGACGGCCATTTTGTACATTTCTTTACTACATTTCAGAGATGTTTTTATTGCTAAAATAGTTCATCCTCTTTGCATTATTTATTATAGTATTTGATTTGTCGCTTATTTCTTAAGGAGTGTTGGATTTAAAATATGGGGATAAGTAAGAAATGAGCTTCTTTGCAGCTAGATATAAAAATGATGATGCGGTTGTATTGGTCACATTTTTGAAGATGGAATTTACAACCAACAGCAACCCATGATCATTACATGGGCTTGTAATGATCATTTTATAATTGTCTGAAGTATCTTTGTTATGGCTAAGATGATCTGGTCATTTTATAACCTAAATATATAAATACGCCAAGATGTATAATTTATGGTTAAATTGATTAAATTAATTTACTCGTTTTTTTACATTTTGCCTAAAAATATCATTTGCAAATGTAAATTCAATTCCATTAGTTCTTTTACTTTTAGTATATCTTAGTAAAGGTGGGAAATAAAGGGCACTTACAAAAAATATACCAAAAAAAAGGACAAACCAAAAATATTTCCTCTTACTAATAGGAAATAAAGGGCATACTAAAAAATATTTCCTCTTGCTAAAACTAAAAGGAAATATTTTTTTGGTATGTTAAAATACTCCCAGTGAAAATGCTATAATTAATAAAAATAATACTTTAATTCCTAATTGTAAAATATTTGCGATCATTGAACAGAAGTATAGATTTTCATTATCATAGCCAGTAATATAAAACTACTTCTGCTATCTAGGTAGACTGTACATTCTTTCAGTTCACAAGAGTTGTGTTATATTTAAATAAACGGAAATAAGATATTTGTTGTAAGAAAACATACTCTAGTTACCACTATAATCTATATCATTATCTAATGAATTTACGCTGATCAACACTACATTTAATTTGCATTAACAGACTAAATCCAAGTATTCAGGAGAATACTGGAAATCAAATGATTCAATGAAGGGACACAATGAGAAGATGAAGAGAATTCTGGTATTGTTCTAGATCTTTTCTAGCAGTGAAAATGATGGGACGTTGATTCTTCAGATTGATTCTGGGAAGGATTCTTAAAAGAAAATATTTAATGAGCATTCTACCTTGAAATTTTTGATGCAGTCAAATCCTTGAATACTTGGAATCTTTTTAATTAAACAACTGTGTTTCTTATTAAATTAATATTAAATTCATTAGCTGAACCAGGATTCCGTGCTACCTGCATATGGTACACATTAATACAGAAATTAACAAACCCATCATGAAGTGCATATCAGATTTGTTAAATGTGTAACCCAATTCACATAATGTTACATAATATAACAGATGCAACTGCGTATGCTATTTACCATCTAACAACACACTATCATATGTTTAACTGCTATGTGTCTTCCCTTTTTCACCATCAACGTAGACTATACATCCAAAAATTAAATTGATTTGGGTGAGGAGAACAAATATTGATTCCATTAAATGTTAATGTAAGTTTTCACACTGTCCTTTGCTGTCATAGAAACATATGTTTTACTGTTCAGTTGTAGATCTATAATTTGTTTATCTAGTGCAAAACATTTAATAAATAACTTGGAACTGATGCATGTAAAATTTATTAGTATAGTTTTATAGTGTTAAGAGCTTTCTGTACAGTTAAGGTTTGATTTTCTTATACATATTTTCTGCTCACTAACGATATTGAATCAGATTGTTTAAAAGTCTTAAAACATAAATTCTCTTATCTGATAAGGAATACTTTAGAGATAATTTGAATAGGGATAGATAGTAAAACACATCAGTATGATTTTCGTGCAAAAGTGTGGATGATATCTTAGAATTAGCGTTTGCGCTGTATAACATTAATGATCCAA